>CATIWJ010134427.1:0-20326 GCA_949640765.1 Croton laevigatus | reverse complement strand
AAATCAATGATAATGCTTATGTGGTTGATCTCCCTAACAGTATGAATATTTCCCATACTTTTAATGTGGCAGATTTATCCCGTTATTATCCTGATGATAAACCGTTGTATCCTGATCTTGAGCTCAACTCGAGGACGAGTTTTTCCCAAGTGGAGGAGACTGATGCGGACGAAGCAGCGGAGGCTTTCCTGGGCCTTGTGGATGCGTCAAAAGCTTCGAGAAAATCAGGCAAGGCCCATCTCGGCGTTTAGGCCCAACGGGCAGTTTTGCGGCCAAGTTTGCGGCCAAGGATGTCAATGTCGGATTTCGGCGATTTCGGTAGGTTTTCTTATCGAAAACGGGCTCACGATTCAAAGCCACCAGCTTTGCTTGTGATGTCCGTCACTTTTTGGCCAAAATTCATCGTTTAGGCCTTCAAATTGGCATTTTTCGGTTTTTACTTTTGCGGCAAGTAATGTTTTTTTAGGTTTTTTTTATGTTTCCTTTATCTTTTTGACTTAGGACTTTTGCTACTATAAATATATGTCCAAGAGAACCTAGAACGGCAGTTTTTATTCAATTCTAAGATACTTCAATTTTCAGCCGTATTTCGGCCGTTTGTGTGAATTTAATATCCTTCCCTGCGTCATGTCTAGCTAAGTTTGACGTTCAAAAAAGTACATTGGGAATTCAATATCCATTTGCTACTATACTAATTTGCTATACATTTGTCATTAAACTATACTTGACAAACAAATATAAATTCGCTATACATTTGTCACTGACTACTTGAACAAACATACATTTGTGACTAGACTGCTTGAACAAACATACATCAAATTAGATACATTTACTAGTAGACTTTGTATTAACTACATAAACCTATTAACATTTTAGGTTTCCACAATGATTTCTGTTTCTAATGTAGGCTTCATTTCTTCTCATTATCAAAATCTTGTTATTGCCTTAAATCATATTTTACCAGAAACGGCTTTGTTCATTGGTGTTTTAAACAATCAGGGATTAAAAATTTCAATCTCCTGTCATCAAATCTTCGTGATTATGATGCAAAGTTAATCATTTCAAACAGCTTATGAGAGGTTTATCGCACCAGCAACATTATAAGACCATAGAGGGTGAAATTGTCTAGGAAAAATTTATACCTCATTAAACGCAACGTACAGAGAAAACATATACACACTCAGATCTAACAGAGAAGAAGATAAGCTAAAGTGTAAACTGAACAAGGAATTAGAGAAAGTTAGCTTTAGGCCAGAAAAAGAAATGCAAATTATTTCTCCCAACTAAAGAAAGTTCTGGGATGATTATGTAACAATAAGTTCCGTATACAAATTAAAATGAAGATATCAATATAGAGTTGAAAGTTGATCATCTAGGTCAATGAAGTCAAAATCACTGATCTGAAGAAGCAGAAATGAAGCAGTATCTTCTCAAGATATCCAAGATTTAAAAAGGGATTAAATTCCGCAAGAGCAGCATCACAACTACAATTATTTTAACCCCCTGCACCTTTTTTAGCATCTGCTTCTGACAACAAAGCCTCGAGTTCTCCTTTCCTATATAACTTCAAAGTATCTGCATATGAAAAAAGAAAACGTTTTAGTTATCAAAACTTGTTTGAGAGTATGGCATTTGGAATTGAGCTACTAAGTGCTAAAGAAATATATTTTGTGGAGAACAACAGCAACAAAAATTATGTTTTGCTTCTTGAACCATCTTAAAATCCCATTAACTTATGATATTCAATCAAATAGAATCAATCAATTAGCATCAGACATGATCTAAATACTAAAGAAGGTACCTGTGCAACCTCCAATGTGCTGACCCCCTGAAAATAAAAGTTAAAAAATATATATATTAGATATTTCTTGCCATTAAGCACTCGAATAAATAGAAGGATAATAAAATTTACACAATTCATAGATTTTTGTTTTTAACAATGTACTCAATTCTCTAAGCTTGTTATAGATGTGCAGTGAACCCTTGAATAAGTATTCAATCAAAAGACAATGCCACCAGCATATTATATATAACATAAATTGAATAATAGAGTATCACAATATGCATTGATATGGCCAAATCATCATGGAATTTCTATAGGAGTCAGAAACTATGATGTTAAACTCAAGTTTCCTTTTAAGTTTAACAGAGTTTCTATAACCTATTTTAAACGATAGATCCCAGATTTTAAAAGGATCAAAAAGGCATTTCAAGAGAATCAGAAATCACTGTGAAAATGAGGCAATGTACATATACTTAATTCCTTTAGTTTAGTGACAGTGCTGAGACCACCAATAAAAATCAAGAAGCATACTGAAAAAGTGAGGACATATGTGATTTTTAAACATAACCCCAGAAGAACAATAACCCAGTGCATGAATGACAAAAAGCACATTAACCTAGGTAAATTCATTCAACTTTATTGCGTTGTTCCCAGTCGTGTCCAAGGACCAAGGTGATTAAGGAATTCGAAGAGTTGCAATTTTTCTTACCCTACACCACTGAAAACACATTTAACTTTCATAAGCACCCAAATTATGAAAAAGTTGCATGAATTAGTCACAGTTTTTGTGAGATAGAGAGTTTGCTTGATAAAGAGTTTTTGTGAGATAAAGACCATGGCATGTGCTCAATACTATGGCAAGTTACAGAATACAGAGGGAACCGTCCATGCTTAAAAGATAGCCCTACTCAATAGTGGGAAGAGTACACACATCAATATTGTAAAAGAAAAAGAATATTCAATTAAAGAGTTCCATCAAGTTAGGAGTCCTAAAATTTATTCTTTCAGTCATTTCAACTTCCATGATTGGCTTCATTCAAAAGAGCCTTCCATTACCCCATGCAATTCCTGATAATATAGTTCGAAGTTCATTTTGCAAAAAAGATAAGAAACAATACATACCAATAAACACGTTTGGAACAGTGTGCTGTCCAGTAAGCCTTTCCAGTAACTTCTGTATCTGGGGTCCTTGTGGGCCTGAAAGGGAAGGAAACAATGAAGTTTCAAAACCATAAACATATGAAATCCCTGACTGATTTTGGAACTAAAAACATATCACAGAATGCCAAAAAGGACAACCGTTTGAATGTCACGCTTGACTCCAGTTAATGGGAAAGCGATATAAGTGTGTGTTAGGATTTAAATTTGTCTTTCAACAGGAGTTAAATCAAATTTAAATATTTGTTCATTTCAATTGAACCATCATATAACTCTATCCTAGCAATTCTAATTAACTAACAAATAAGAATATACAAACTGCATTTAATGACCACTGATATAATTTGATCATGAAATTTAGGTTAAAGCCAAGATTCGCACTCCAGTACATTGACGCAATGCAGAAACCAAAATGAATTCAGTATACAAATAAATGATTATATTAAGGGGAAAAAAGCCAGAGGATCATATACCTAATTCGTCTAATTCGATAACCAGTGGATCCGCACCAAGCTTCTTGAACAGCAATTTCACCTCAGATGAATACCTTCAATACAAATCCCAAAAACATCAAATTAACCACAAACAGCATAATAAAACCAAAACAATTACAATCAAGACGAAATTGAAGAGATTTGAACTCACGAACACCAGGTTTTTGAGTAAACGACGACTGGATTCTCAGCAACAGTCTTCCTGACGCTCTCTTCGAGCCTGGACCCGAACGAAGAAGCCATAGCTCGAACAGACATGAGTCTTCTTCTTGATGAGGCATTGAAGCCAAGGATCGGCCTTGTGATTGTTCTGTTACCGCTGCTGCTCAGAGCAAATGAGAAGTTGGAGTTAGTGGAGATAGGAGACAGAGCGCGAGAAGATTTGAGAGGCAGAGGTCTGAGATTAGTGAGATGACATGCGACTGCCATTGCTGTTTTGTCTCCGATTTCTGGTAGCTTTTTTTTTCTTTCTTTTATTGAGCCTTATTTCTTCATTTTTTTTTTTCTCCAAAAACAAAGGAGGGGTATAAAAGGCATTATATCTTTGTTTCGCAATTAAAATTTTCATTTTCCCCCATTTGCTTCCAATCATTTATGCTGGGATAAAGATTTTATGCCACGAAATAAGGAAAGGTAATTTATTATTTAGTCCTGATATTTGCTTATAATTATTATTGGAGGTTAAATAAAAAGGGTGTTGGCCCGATAAGTGAGGATTGATGGCTATTTATAGTAGTGTTAGGACATTGCCACTTGTGGTAAGAACGATAGTATGAGATGGTGCCACATGGGAAGCTTGGGCAACACCATGTGGGTGGTCTACGACCCAAAGGTAGCAAGGCCAACCCAGGCCTTAGACTAAAGGTCAGGAGTCCAATATTTCTTTAATCTAGACGACCTTTGTTGGTGAGGTCAGTGGGTGACCTTGATCATGGTAAAGAGTATGTCATAAGTAAGAGTCAAGGTAGAAGTAGAGATAAAGATAGAGGTAGAGGGCCACCTTGAAGGGCCACCTTCCCTGCTCATAGCTAAATGTTAGGAGTAGAGGTAAAGGTTTAGGTTGAAGTGGCCTCTCTCTAAAAGCTACCTCTGGACAACACCGTTCTTGAAATCTTTCGTTAGGTCACTTCTTGGGGAGGTTGTCTACAATGACTTTGCTTTAAATGATTTGTCGTAATCACGTGATAAATTTCCTTTTGTTTGATGAGTTACTTTATAATTGCTTCTTATACATTTTCAAAGATGTGTAGTTTTTAATCTGTAACATTTATAACTTGAATTTGTTTGTGGTATGAAAAATTTTGAACTGAAAAATAGAAAATGGCATATTCAAGGGACTTGCGGCCTTAGAATAAATGACATGTACAAAGGTTTAGACTGGTTAGCTCTGAAATTAATTTAGTTTAATAGAAAATTATAAAATAATTTTAGATAAACATTAAAATAATTTTTCATATCATTAAAAGAGTTAAAATAGAAATAATCAAAATCCAAATAATTATTTTAATTTATATCTAAAATTATTTCTTTTAATTAATTATTTTAATTTATATCTATAATTATTATTTTTTAAATAATTAGAAACAATCCAACTAAACTTCGAATTATTCTCACTGGATGAACTAACAATAAAAAAATAAAGGTGGGTAATCAATAAAAATAGAAATCCGAATCAAACAAAGAGTTACGACTATACACTAAACATTAACTCAAAGCTAAAGTTTCCGTAATAGTAGATTGATTATTACCTTATTTAATAAGTATTTTTTAAAATTTATATTATTTAAAAAATTTTAAATAATAATAATAATTTTTTATTTTTATTTTATCAAATTAAAAATTTTTAATATATTTTAGTTCTTTATTAATATTAATATAATTTTTATATTATAATTTTAAATTTTTATATTCTAATTTTATAATTATTAAGTGTGAAAGTAAAATTATTAGAGAAAAAAAAAATTAAAGTGCAATGAAATTAAATACTAAAATTGTAAAATCATAAAAATAAAAATAAAAATAAAAATTAATTTAAAGGACCAAACGGTAAAATAACTAAAATATATATTTAGATTAAACGACAGCAATGACAAAGCAGTTATGCCAAAAAAAGACAATGAAATAGTAATTATGGCGGAACATTAACTATTAAATAGTAATTTTGGCTAAATTAAATCGCCAAAAGAGTAATTAGATCCACCGGAAGGATACGTAACACCGGAGTGGTTAGCAGTTTGATAGAAATCAGTGGATTTCAATCGATCACAACACAGACTCTTTATCTTCTCTATTCTTGTACGGATAATTACCCTCGCAATCACCTTCTGCTACGAATCTAAACTTTTTATCTCAATTATTCTATTTCTGGTCAGCTCTTTCACCTCTACCATTTCTTGCTTTTCTTTATAAGCCATATTTGACTGTAACTGTCTGCTTGTACTTGAAAATTTTTAGTCGCTTATTTAGCTGTATTACTAACTATATATGTGTATATCTGTGATTCTGTTTTCTGTTCTGCTGGATATAATGTTCGATGGCAATTCAGTCATAATTTTTTTGACTAATTATTTCGAAGGTTTCTTATGTGAAGGATTTGTGTGATATTTTCTAATGAATCTCTGCTGCTAAATTTTCGTGCTTGGCAGTTATTTCTTTTTGTTTTAATGATTTCTTCATATGGGTCTTGGGTTATTTATTGATAGGATTTCCTGGAAAGTTGGGATTTCATAAAGAATTGGATGCCAATATTCATTTGTTGATGTAGTTATCATCTCATGGAGAGTAGAAGAAATGGGAATTTATCATTATAGGAGCGGAAGCTCAATAAAGAGTGCAAAGAATTTTCGAAAATACTATGGAAACTTCGCAAATTAAGATTGGCCCTAAAGGTCTGATAAAAAGACATGATTTTGTAAGAATTATAATTCAGTCTCTTTATTCATTGGGCTATATAAAGTCTGCTTCTTGTTTGGAATCAGAATCTGGGATTTCGTATAAATCTTTAGATTTTGAATTGTTAGAGTCACAGATACTTGATGGGAGTTGGAATGGCTGTATCAATACCCTTAATGCAATAAAGGATTTACTGGATGAAACGCGAACTTCAGCTTTGTTTCTTGTATTTAAGCAATGGTTGTTGGAGTGCTTGAATTGTGGGGATGATTCTGTGGCTCTTGCAATATTGCGGAAACAGGTCCCTGCATTACAACTGGGCAAGGAGAATATTCGTAGTCTTGCCTATAGCCTTCTTTGCTTGAAGGAGATGGACTTTGGTGAAAAAGATGAAAATTTCATTTTTGAGCTTCGAGAGAGGTTATTGATGGAGTTGGAAAAAATGCTTCCTCCTCCAGTAGTGCTACCTGAAAGGAGGTTGGAACATTTGGTTGAAACTGCTGTTGCAGCTCAAGTTGATTCGTGTATGTATCATAATTCACCGGGGACAGTTTCACTCTATGAGGACCACTGCTGTACGAGAGAACAGATCCCTACAGAGACCATTCAGGTTTGCTTCTTGCTGCCACGGATATTGCCTTATTCACAAACCTTGTGTTGTTTAAGCTGGTAATTATCAGTTTTATGTATTTGAATATGGGCAATGGAAATTGTATCACTCATTTTTTTTAACTATTTAACTGCAATACTGGTGTAGGAAAGTTTCACAAAGCCTAACTTTCTTATAAATGGGGTAAGGTGTTTACAGAATAATTAAGTTCTCCAATTTAGCTCGTCAGATCTGAGTTCTTCAGAATAAATAGAAGGAATTTCTAGCATCAAAATAATAGGATCCAAGACTCATCTTTAGATCATCTTCATCGCCCATAAATAAACATATGACTTTTGTTACTTGTTAAGAGCTTTTACATGCTGCATGCATATGATTCCTTTTTCATTCGATGAGATGTCAGTAAAATATGTGTTCTCAAGGTCGTTGCCTCTCTCTATCTCTCTCTCTTAACTATCCTTTAGTATTTGGATGTTGGCCTTGTATATGCCATCATTAGGTGATTAACATGTAAATTTTAACCCCTTTTTTTTTTCCCAAATGTAAATTTTAACTTGTTTAGTTGGTAAAAGGCTTTGAATTTTAGATATTGATTTAGTAACAAGGAATATTATTGTTAATCTTAGAGCCTTTAAGTCAAGCATTGTTGTTAAGATTACCATTTATACATCCACTGTGGGACAGTCTTTGTTCTTTGCTTTCCAAATATTGCAAACTGTATTTTGTTTTCTATTTTGGTGGTTGGTGTGGGGAGAGGGTACTAATTGTAGTGTTCAAAAGCAGGATGTTATGTCTTACAGTTAGATGGAAATGATGGATTTAGAGTAGAATAAGTTAGCCATCCTTGAAACCAATGTGTCCTTTAATACCTCTTATGATGTGAATTTATTAATTTGCTTATGCGTTATGCACTATTTATATTTACCATTTATGTTATGAGAAAATCTCATGGACCAGACGGATGATTTTTCTCCATTCTTTTTTAATTGATACATGTAAAATGGTCCGTGGCTATAAAATGAAAATCCTTCTGCAGCTCTTTGCTTTCATAAGTTGAATATGTTTTGAATTTTCCGTGAAATATTTTGCTTTCTATATTATTCAATTTTTTTTTTTGAGGGAATATATTATTCAAGTTAGATGCGCCCTTACTTTCTGTTTGCTTTTTCAGATTTTGACTGAGCATGAGAATGAGGTGTGGTTTGTACAGTTCTCTAATAATGGGGAGTACCTAGCCTCTTCGTCAAGTGATTGCACGGCCATCATATGGAAGGTACTTTTTGATACTTATGGAATTGGTTGGGATTTTTTTTTTTGCTTAATCAAATTTTTATTGCTTATCAGCTTTTGTGAAAATTGAAAATGTAAAACACAGTTTTATTAGCTTAGGAATCTATATTAAACGAGAAAGCATTATCTGATCTCAACAAGGATCATTCAATTTTGTTATAAGAAAAAGGAAAACAGTAGAAGCTCCTTCTGACTTTTCCTAAGTTGAGCAGCTGTTAGTTCTACAAACTGGTTTTTCAGCTGTAGTTATAACTATTCAGCTGCTAATCATCCTTGTACATTTACTTCATGTTAAATTTAGTGAAAGCTTTGGATTCTGTGGTTCACATGGTGTGCTATCTTGAATTGAGTATTTATCTGGGATTTGTGCTTGCATTTTTTAATAGACAATAGTTGGTGCAGAATTATGTGAACTAATGTAAAAGAGATTTTATTAGCTATTCTAATGTAGTTTTATGTGCTAGGTTCTAGAAGATGGGAAGCTGGCATTTCAACGCACATTGCGAAGCCACCAAAATCCAGTGTCCTTTGTGGCATGGAGCCCTGATGATACAAAGTTGCTAACTTGTGGAAATGCGGAAGTTCTCAAGTTGTGGGATGTGGAAACAGGTACATGCAAGCATACATTTGGAGATCATGGCTTCATTGTTAGCTCATGTGCTTGGTTTCCGGACTCAAAGCGACTTGTGTGTGGCAGTTCTGACCCTGAGAAGGGCATTTGCATGTGGGACTGTGATGGGAACGAGATAAAAGCATGGAGGGGAACAAGGATGCCTAAGGTTATGGATCTTGCAGTCACCCCAGATGGGAAATATCTCATCAGTGTATTTTCTGATAAGGATATTCGAATATTCAATTTGATGACAAATGCCGAACAAGTTATCTCTGAGGAGTACGCAATTACCTCGCTGTCAGTTTCCGCTGACAGCAACTTCTTTATTGTCAATCTTAATAGCCAAGAGATTCATTTGTGGGATTTCAACGGAAAACAGGAGCAGGCATTGAGATACATGGGTCACAAACAGAGCAAGTATGTCATCCGTTCGTGCTTTGGTGGGTTGAACAGCTCATTTATTGCCAGTGGCAGTGAAGATTCACAGGTTTGGGACTTTATTTCCTACCTGAAAATTTCTCATTTGCATGTGAGTGCATACCCATCTATTTTTTGTATATGGAAGGTTGCACCTACAACACTGCATTTACCCATTTCTAAAATATTTGAAGCAAATAAAAACTTGAACGCAATAAAATGTCTTAGCAGGTGTACATTTGGAACAGACGAAACCCTAAACCGATTGAGGTTTTATCTGGCCATTTAAAGACAGTCAACTGCGTGAGCTGGAACCCCAGAAAGCATCAAATGCTGGCATCAGCAAGTGATGATCATACAATCCGCATATGGGGACCCGTCCAGTCCAAGAACATACTGCCTGCGAAGCTGATTTGAAATAAGCTTTTGAGGCTTGAATTGAATGTATAGCAGTATAGCTTATATTGTCATCAATATGCTATTCTTTTATATGTTTGTAAATTGGTGGCATCTTCTTGTTGCCCCTTGCTTAATTTTGAAGCATGTTCTTCCTTCTGTAAATATAAATCTCCATCCCCTCGTAGGAGTCCTTCAGCTCTTTGTTATCAGTCGTCTTGAGAAGGTATGTGTAATAGATATTCTGGAGTATTAGTGTTAAATATGAGATGTTTGCTCAATATTATATGAAAATGTGAAAATTACTATTTCATTATCGATGTTTGACTATAATTACTATTTTATCACTCTATTTTAGCATAATTGCTCTGCCATCACTACTACCGTTTAGCATAAATATATACTTCAGTTACCGCGCCGTTAACTTTAACATTTTGCCATTAATTTGACAACATTAGATATAAAAAATTGCAAAATTGGTCTTTTAAGTTAATTTTGATTTTGATTTTTATCCTTTTTGCAATTTTGGTATTTAATTTTAATGCATTTTTTTTCCTTTTCTAAACACTCTTTTTTTACGCTTAATAATTATAAAATTAAAATATAAAAATTTTGAATTATAATATAAAAATATATTAATATTAATAAAGACTAAAAATACACCAAAAATTTTTAATATGACAAAAGGAAAAAATCACTATTATTATTTTAAACATATTTCCTGAAAAATATAAACTTTAAAAAATACTTCTTAAATAAAGTGGTAACAAACCTATTATTTCGGAAACTTTAGTTGTGAGGTAATATTTAGTTTATGATCGCAACTCTTTGTTTGATCCAGATTCAATTTTTGCTGATTGTAAATCTTTATATATTTTTTTTGTTAATTCATCCAATAAGGATAATTTGGAGTTTAATTATTTTTTGTTATTTAAAAAACAAGTCATTTACTCTGGTAGTGCAAGTCTCTTGAATGTGCCATTTTATGTTCTTAAGTTCAAAAGGACCTAATTAATGTCATTGCTCCTTTTTGTCACAACACAAATAAATTCAAGCTTATAAATGCTACATATTAAAAATTATGCATTTTTGAATTTAGCAAGAAGCAATTATAATGCAATTCACCAAACAAGAAGAACTTGTTATACAATTACGATAAATTACTTAAAGAAAAGTCACTAAGAATTTTTAGAGTATTATCATTTTAATATTTATAAAAAATGTCGATCACAGTTTTTATTTTTTAAAAAAAAAGTCATTAAAAAAAAATGTTTAAAATAATAATAGTGATTTTTATTTTTATTTTTATTTTATCAAATTTAGAATATTTAGTGTATTATAGTCTTTATTAATATTAATATATTTTTATATTATAATTTAAAATTTTTATATTTTGATTTTACAATTATTAAGTGTGAAAGTGGAGTTGTTGGCAAAAAAAATTCAAGATATAGTGAAATTGAATACAAAGCTGGAAAAAATGGTAAAAATGAAAATTTAAATCAACTTGAGAGGCCAATTTTGTAAATTTTTAAGTTCGCCGTTGCCGAATTAATGGCAAAATGTCAAAGTTAACGGCACAATGATTAAAGTGTATATTAAGGTCAAATGATAGTGATAACAGAGTAATTATGCTAAAATAGAATAATGAAATACTAATTATAGCCAAACACCAGTAATAAAATAATAATTTTTTCCATGAAAATTGGAATTCAAGTACGAGTTTTGTTATAAATCCTTTGTGTGCCCAGCACTTAGTGATCTGTTTTATTACAATCCTCAACAGAAAGAGGGAAAGTTATGGATTGGCTACAGTTAAAATTCAATTTTTACAGATAAATAATTATTAGCCCCTCTAATTTGAAAAAATTATAATTTCCTGTCATGTTACTTGGACTTAGGTACAAATGTGATACATAAGTACATGTTTAGGTGTTGGACACAAATTATCATAGGCTAAAAGCTATAACTCATGTATTGGAAACAGCTATTACAAACACTAATATACAGATAAACGCTATCCAAACAACTGGTTTTGTCAAATAAACCCATTAAATAGGTATAGTTGTCGAAAAATCGAAGTCAACACAATTCCATTAAATTTAAAATTCCTAAAATGTTTCCGAGCAAATTTGGAGTAAAAATGAACATAGACTGACCTCAATTTCATCGCTAAAACTATAATAATCTTTTGAAAGAGAGAGATTTTAAAATAGTAATACAGCTTAGAAGGTTCTTTATTAGAACTTTTTATATTTGAAGACAAGAAAAGGAAAAAAACAAGGATCTTGAAATTTATCCAAAATTCAAGTGACGACGACAAGAAACGTCTCCTAAATTGTCGTTTAACAAGAGCGTGAAATTTACTCGCTTAGAAAAAGCGTGCAGGAGACAACCATCATCATTTTCTAAAAGCAGCGTGTATTTGCTATAGCAACACACTACCTTACTACACTAGCAATAAAAGCCTCCTTTCTCTCCTTCCTACTTTCTTTCTTTCCTCTCTCTACTGTTTCAACTAAATTCTCACTTCTAATCAAATTTTCTCATTTCACCTTTTTCTTCTTCCCTTTTCATCTTTCTTCTTCACCTTTTTGTTCTTTCTCTATCTACATAGCCTTTGTTCTGAGATATACATACAGTGAGAGAGAGAGAAGTGTGCGTATATGTTTGTATATGTGCGTGTATGTGATTTTGCAGATCTTTAACCGCATTTTATGGATCTGCAACCCCACACACGCGCATTCTGTAACTTTTCTCTCTCCTAGGGTTACTTTTTTGCTGGCCAATACTCTACTCTCTTAGTTGTTTACTCTCAGCTATGCAATCTTTCAATGTGACTACAGAATGCAATGGAGTGGTTCGCTGGAACCCTAGTAACTTCTGGTGGATCTCTGACTTGGTTACTCTTCAGCTTCGAGGTCTTGCTTTCTGACAATGGTTGTTGGTTGAGATTCTGGCTTGGTTTGAGAGAAGATGCTGTCCTTGAAGCTACTTCTTCTTCGCTTGTTTACCTTTGTTTTTACTTGTTTAGGTAATTTTTTAGATTCTTAGTTCAAGTATTGACTTAATTTACTATATTTCTCTCTACATGTTATGAGGATTTTGTTTTAGTTTGCTTTGAGGTTTTTAGTAGGATAATCGTATCGTAGGCTGTTAATAACTTAATTAATTCATATTGTGTCTGATGCTGAAGCTTTTTTTATGATTTTGCTTTTGTAAAAGTTAGGAAATTTTTTTTTTTCAACTGTCTTCAATTTCTAGAAATGCCTCCAATTGAAATATTTATTCCTGGAGAATTATTTTAATAATCGATTACTTGATGTGCCTTCATATTTATACATCTCCAGATTGGAATCATTTTGTTGTTGTTGGATGATGAGCTGTAAAGAAAGGGTTCGAACTTGATACTTTTGGAAATGGAAAATAATATTTGAACAGTTAAGAAAGTAGCAATAGCTAATCTAAATTACCCTGAATTGAAACAAAGAAACCAGATATGGCTGAAGATTTTGAGACTAAATGTCATAGGCTTATCTTTCTGCATATTAAGTTCATACTCCTCTTAATGATTACTGGTATCATTTGTTCACATTTTCAAAGTTTCGTGGTTATCTACTGTTATTTTGTAGGACAGTTGAGTATGTCTGTTGACTTTCTGTATTTCTAGGCTGAAGTTTTAACTACTACAGTTCCCTGGTTTAGTTTAGACGGGAGTAAATATCAAGGAATTGTATATGTATGACTAATGGGGCAATCACTTAACATGAGAATATCTTGAAAGGGGAAAAAACGATTTTCAAGGAGTTCAGTACAAATAAACTTTCAGTTTCTAATTAACCCTTTGAAAGTACATTAATAAACTCAGTTGAAGGTTTGGTTCTCCTTTTTGTCTTCTCCCCTGAATTGTAAAATGATAATATTTTGTTTCCTTCATTTGTTAAATTTATTGTTATCTTTTTTTTTTTATATAATTTTTTTTATACAACTATCGTATATGATGTGAGACATAGCTTCACTATAATTTTTATATTTGCATGAGTTACAATTGCAAGATTCTTGTAACTTGCTTCATTACTATTTATCAAACAGTTAGAACTGATGGTTTGCTTCGTATTTTTCAGGGCACCCTTTTTGGCATATATACTTGGCTCCTTCTCTTCAGCCAAATCTACAATTATCTATGAAAGAGATTTTGGTGGAACATGGTATGTTTACCAATTGTATATTAATGTTAGATGAAGGAAGATATTTTTCCTATAACTTTTGCCAATGATTCCATGAGTTACTAACTTGATTCAGAAAGACTAATTTAGCAATTAGTTTTATTTTAAAACCCATGAACGCTTACTGAATGTGGCTCATAAGAGTTTTTGGTTGGTGCCACACTGTAATTTTCATCTGACAAGCATCATGGGAGAGAGATTAGAAATGCCAGCTTATGAAGGTCATTTAGGTTTACTCATGGTCTCACTTAAGAGAATCAATCCCTATCTTCCTTGTCCTTCTATTTGGAGATATACAAACTTACATACTTTTAAAAGTTTTAGTATGTATATTTTCAAATTGGACTATTTAAGACCTTTTTTTTTTTTTTTTTTTTGGGGGGGGGGGGGGGGGGGGAGATACTTTTTCTCGTTGGTAAGCCCACCTCTCTAGCCTACCAAGATGATGAAGCCAGAAACCAAACCCTTGACATGTAATGTAAGAGTGCTCCTACTTTTACAACCAGCTACTGGATTGGTTCACTTGTCAGTAGATGGAACGATTTTAATAGCATAGGGGTTTGCTGCATTTGGTATTTTATATTCAAAATACTTCACTGCAGACTAAAGTGTGCATGTTGAAGTTATTGACTAGTGAAATATTTTATCCACAACACGAAACATTCTCATATAATTGCATTTGTTACATGGAGAGAAGGAAATATTTCTAATAATTTGGACGTAGCATGCAATTGATAAGTAATAGAGAATGAGAAAGATATTCAATAATCAATAATTGCTGGGAAATTTTAGGAAAATAGGTAGGCATTCCTTTTCAAGACAAGGAATGAGTGAATGTCCAAAATCTTTTAACTTTTCCCCTTCGTCCATGTGAGGCATTGACTTATGATGTGAACATTTCCCCCCAACCCTCTGACAATTTTAATTTAATTTAATACCTTCTTACTAGGTTGTGCAGTTAGCCTGCTGTTCTTTGTTAGGATTTATTTTTTTATAAAATTCGTATGCATATTCTGTGTGGTAGGAATTATTAATTCATTTTTTTTTCATAATTTTCTGTGATATATAGATCCATTTTCAGTAGTGATTGCTGCCAATGTATAAAATATATGAGGTTGCTCTATTTCTTACAGTAAGGGCACGTTCAAGGAGTTCTCCATTTGCTCGATCACTGCCACCTCAAGTGCATATGGTTAAGCCTTCTTTTGCACCTGCACTTGCTCCATCCCATCAAGGTATTACATAACTGCATATAATTATTGCTTGCCATATCATCAGTGATGCTGACACTTGCTGATGTTTTCTTATCAATGGAAGCATTTGCTTCTGGTCCAAGCAGTGCTCCGTTACCAAGACGCCATGGCCATCATCATCATCGTCATCATACGAAACCTCTTTTAGTTGCTCCATCCCCTTCTGAAGACCAAAGTAATATTTGGATGGCAACCCTATTTCTTTATCTATGTCAAATTATTGTGACTTGATGATGCTAATAAAACAAATATTTGACAGGTTGTGATCAAGTGTGCACTGAGCCCTTTACTGCAGTTCCTTATGGTTCACCTTGTGGTTGTGTTTTTCCCATGAAAGTCAGACTTCTCTTAGATGTGGCTGCTTATTCTATATTTCCTGTAATGGGTCAGTTAGAAATTGAGGTTGCTGTTGGCACATATTTAGAGCAAAGTCAAGTTAAAATAATGGGTGCAAGTGCTGATAGTCAAAATCAGGGAAAAACAGTCGTAGACATAAATTTGGTTCCACTGGGAGACAAGTTTGATAACACCACTGCAATACTAATGTATGATCGACTTTTGCATAAGAAGGTACCTCTAAATAAGACTCTTTTTGGTGATTATGAAGTGATATCCATTAGTTATCCAGGTAACTATTATTGCCTAATTGTATTGTAGTTTATGTTTGTGTACCTATGTCATGGTTCTAATTCCTGAATGTGCATTAGGTATTCCTTCTTCACCGCCATATCCAGATTACATGGGAAGTGGGCCTACCAGTAGTTCTAGCAATCTTCCCATTACAGCAAATTTTGTTGGCAAGAACCAGAAGATGAATCTTAGAACTATCGCCATCATTGCTTTATCAGCATTTGTTGTCTTGCTGGTTTTCATTGGGGCAGTATTCATTTTCATAAGATGGCGAAAGTTTGGAAGACCATCAAATGCCGTTGGTCCTACATTTACATCATCCATTAACAAAAGACCTGGTATATCAATTTATTGTTTTCTTGTTTGCACATGTTTCAGGCAGGTGTCTTGCTTGTATGTTTATGTTCCTGACGTCAACCACTTCATATGTCTGTCCTCTTAGGATCAGATTCTTAACTTGATATCAAAGTGAACGTTCACTTCTCTTTTCCCTAAAAAAAAATGTTCACTTCTCTATCATAAATGCACTCTTTGATTGGCTTCCTTTCCAATAAAATGTTGAGAACATGCTATTTTAACCATGGTTAATATTAATTATTGAAATTAAGTCAGATGATTGTTTCAATACCTGCCATGCTAGCGTAGTAGTTTGAAATGCCATTAACGTTAGCTCGCTCCTATTCTTTTTATATGTTCTCCGGTAGCTGCTTTTGTAGCCTCCAGTGAAGACAGTAAATAAGAAACATAACTATTCTGGTAGTTGTTACATGTGTTAGATTTATTGTGCTTGATACCAGGATTGCTCGTCAATGATGGTCTCTAAATAGTTGTGTCCATTGAGTTTATTATATCTCTGATCTTTATCTTGTCAGGCATCGGATCTTTCTTGTCAAGTAGCATTGCAAGCTCCACTTCAATGTCACTCATGTCAACCATGGCTACTTGTATGCTTTCTGTGAAAACATTTCCTTATGCTGAGCTTGAGAAAGCAACAGAGAAGTTTAGTTCAAAAAGGATTTTGGGCGAAGGGGGATTTGGACGTGTTTACCGTGGAACCATGGAAGATGGGAATGAGGTTGCTGTTAAGCTGCTTACGAGGGACAATCAGAATGGAGACCGAGAATTCATTGCTGAAGTTGAGATGTTGAGTCGATTGCATCATTGTAATCTTGTCAAACTGATTGGCATATGCATAGAAGGATCCACTCGGTGTTTGGTGTATGAACTTGTCAGTAATGGCAGTGTTGAATCGCATTTGCATGGTATGTTTCCTCAACAACCACAATATCAGTTGGCTGATTGGTCAATAGTTTTCATATTAATCATTTAACCTGCTGGTGCTGCTATCTTAATCTTTCTATCATATTGACTGGAACTCCCATCTGTGATTCTTTTTTCTGCACAAACATTTGTGGTAGAAACTTAAATCACATGCTAATATCCTTTGATTGGTGTTTCAGGTGTTGATAAAAGAAAAGGACCTCTTGTCTGGGATGCACGGCTGAAGATTGCCCTTGGAGCAGCTAGAGGATTGGCTTATCTTCATGAAGATTCTAATCCTCGTGTAATTCATCGTGATTTCAAGGCTAGTAATGTTTTGCTAGAAGATGACTTCACACCCAAGGTCTCTGATTTTGGTCTTGCAAGAGAAGCAACGGAAGGAAGTCATCATATATCGACTAGGGTCATGGGAACTTTTGGGTAAGTTTTCTTGTTTTATTGCCTCCTCTCTTCAAAAGGCTTGATTTTCCAGCAAATTTCAATGTTATATATATATATATATATATATATATATATATATATATATATATTTAAAGTTGTGTTTGATAATAAAAGCGCATCTCTGAAGTTATAGAAACACTAATATTAAAAAATTACCTACCTACTGTATTTTATTTCGTTGAATTTTGTTTTAATATATTTATTTTGGTAGGTATGTTGCCCCTGAATATGCAATGACCGGGCATCTGCTTGTCAAGAGTGATGTTTACAGTTATGGGGTTGTATTGCTTGAGCTTCTGTCTGGAAGAAAACCTGTAGACATGTCCCAACCTCCGGGACAGGAAAATTTG
The DNA here is from genome assembly GCA_949640765.1 of Croton laevigatus. Lineage (NCBI taxonomy): Eukaryota > Viridiplantae > Streptophyta > Magnoliopsida > Malpighiales > Euphorbiaceae > Croton > Croton laevigatus. The sequence goes on along the minus strand of CATIWJ010134427.1, from coordinate 2,492 downwards.
GTTACTTGGGCACGCCCATTACTAACCACTAGAGAAGGATTGGAACAGTTGGTAGATCCATCTTTGGAAGGAACTTATGACTTTGATGACATGGCTAAGGTGGCAGCAATTGCGTCCATGTGTGTTCACCCAGAGGTAACTAACAGACCATTCATGGGGGAAGTAGTTCAGGCTCTAAAGCTGATATACAATGACATGGATGAGACTTGTGGAGATTTCTGTAGTCAGAAGGAATCTTCTGCAATGGAGTCTGACTTCAAATGCGACCTTGCTCCCTCTGATAGTAGCTGGTGGAATGCTGGTGGCATCTCCCCTCGGTTAACTTATGGACAGGCCTCTTCTTTCATTACAATGGATTACAGTTCGGGACCCCTTGAAGAAATGGAAAACAGACCGTTTTCAGCTTCAAGTTTGGTCGGGGATAAGTTACAAGGTAACAGATCGGGTCCTTTAAGAACAGTGCGAAGCAAACCAGCATTTTACAGGTTAAGAGGAAGCATGAGTGAGCATAGTGGACTCCTGTCAAGGCGAATTTGGAATGATGGATATTGGGTATGAAGGAATAAGATTTGTTTTGAGAGCTGCCTCCAAGTGTACAGTCCTGCAGGACCGAGCTTTTCCAAGTGGTCCTCATTAATTGTTAGTTTAGGCTTTTGGGACTCTACGCGGGTTTTACATGTTTGAAGGGACATTTTCTTCTGATTTTGAAGGGAAAAAGAAAATCTCAATTCGTTATTATACAAAGATGGAGATGTGAGCTCAACCCTCCATTTGTATTGTATATCTGTTTTAATTGTTTCTTATGTCTGCTGTTCTGCCATAAGTGAACTTTTGGCTCCATTTATTAAGCTGGAAATCAGTTCTAATTGTTGACCACCGCTTTTCGGGAATTGACTGGAATTTTTTTTTATCCTACGTTTTCAGTTAAGTAAATTCTGTTACATGATATTTGAATCCAATGCCATTTATAGCAGTACCCTCCCGGGCATAATATGAATACGCTAATTGGCATGTTTCTAGTTATTTACAATCCACTAAATACAATAACTTTTTTTTTTTTTAATAAAAGCCATATTTTCAAGAATCGGTTGGAACTTACGAACCAATTCTTCCTTTTAAGAAGTTATATTACGTGTGCTTGTTGCTTGATTTGGTATCCTTATCTTTATCTCCTAGTTTTTAGTTGCATTATCCCTTTCTCACTAGATTGTGTTCTTAATGTATGTAAATCTCGTTATTATGTAATTTTATTTTGTTTATTAGTGGACAATCGAAATCCAATTCTGATCGTTTTCAATGTTGCTATTTATATGTGTTTCGTAACTAGACTATTCTGCTCTATAAGAAGTCATTTTTTTCTATTATATTTTATCATTGTTTTTTTTTTTTGTTAGTACCTTTGTTATTGTTATTCTTTGATTTTTTTTTTTCATTTGCTTATTCTATTTTTCTTTTAATATCTATGTATTTGTTTAGAATTCATCATTGTTTCTTCAAGAGCCGTTCACAGGTTCATTGGCTTGTAGAAAAATACATGAAAGTAATTACACTGAAAAAAGCAGTGACTCACTCTAATTCATAAATAATGGTTTGTAATTGGCCTTTTTTTTTTTTTTTATTGCCATCTCCAAAGCAAGAGAGAAATGCCAATTTTGAGATAGATTTGGCATTTATTTGCTCCAATCCAGCTTTGTTTTAGGGCTCGTTTGGTTTAGCTGTTCGTACTAGCGGATAGCTGATAGCTGATAACTGGTGGCTGATAGTTGATTCAAATTAGTGTTTGGTAAAAATTTAGTAACGGTTGCGGTTACAATGTGAAATTACCAATAAGGGTATAGTCATAATTATATATTGAACATTGATTTTAATTTAGTATTATTTTAACAAGGTTAATATAGTCCTAATATTAATCAGCTACCAACTAAAATGAAAAAGCTCCAAATAGTAGCTTATTGAAACAGCAGCTGTTCGAGGTTCCCAACAGCTATCAGCTGCTGATTTTAGAATTTACCAAACACCAAAATTCTAGCTGTTGGGTATCCAACAGCTATCAGCTTCTCCCAACATCTAAACCAAACCGCGCCTTAGTCATTTTAAAGTTTTTAAATGTCTCGCTAGATTTCGTTTGATACTATTCACACAAACTACCTTTTATTTGTTGTCTGTTGTACAAATTTATTTGTAGTTTACATTTAATAAATTATTTTTAATTATAATTTTTTATAGGAAAATTTACAATTACCTCCCTATGTTTTATCCAAATCTATATTATTCTCCCTGCGGTTTTTGAAATGGACAAAAATATCCCTGCGTTTTAATTATATTGAACAAAAATGTCCTTCTGTCTATTTTTTCTGTTAAAATAACGGTAGAAGGATTAAAGTGTAATATTACAGGTTGTTCTATAAAAACTAAAAAAATAAAGGACTGAAATGAAATTTTCATTTCTTCTTCTTCGTTTCCTTCGTTTCTTTACCCAGACATACCGCTGC
>CATIWJ010134393.1:0-16560 GCA_949640765.1 Croton laevigatus | reverse complement strand
AACAGATTTTATCTCCACTCAAATATAGATACACTATCTTATTCCCAAATCTCACCTAACAAGATTGCCTTGCCTAACACATAATTTGCTAAATTTTCAAGTGCTAGTACATTACACAATGGAACATAATCTTAATTTTTTCTGTCTTCTCCAAGGCATCAAATATTAGGCATTGAATCACTGGGATAAAAGAAAATGTGTCAAGAGCATAGTTACCAGAATCAGCCTCCCTTCCCAAGAATTGATATCTGGTTAGTTGGCGTTTGAAAACGCTGTGGAACGCGTTCTGGTGCTCCAATATTGACGAACCCCTTTCGTCAACCATTTACATAGACTAAAAGCGAAGAAACTCCATAGAAATGGAATGAAATCCTTCAGTGTAAGACGTAATCAAGCTCTGTTTTACATGATAATCTCCGTAGCTCCCACAAGGCTTACAACCAACAAAATGAGTCATAAAAGGCCACCTCTCATCACCCAATCCTGGATGGAAAAAGAAAGGAAAGGGAAGGAAAGAGAAAGGAAAATGGTAAAGAAAAAGAAAAGAAAAAGCTTTGAAGAACATGACCAAAACAAGGAAAAATTGGCTTCAAATGAGGGTTCACGCTCCCCACGTTTGATTAAGATGCACGCTCCGTCACACCCGTTAAATAAGGGCTTCGTATACTGCACGCCGTTAGTTCGAGGGCTTTATATTATCATTACTTAACCGAGGGAGCTTAAGTAAAAAATATGTATAGTTTAGGGGCACGAGAATGGTTTTGGCCTGAAAAAACATAAATAAGTATCTCAAAGTAGACTATTTTCTTTTTCATGAAATGAAACAAAGTGCTGCTTTAGTTATTTTTCTTTCACCGCCAAATGCATAATGTTGAATCATAAATTTCACCATATCTGTACCTTGCAATATTTTATTTTTTCAAATAAATTATTTTTAATATTAAATATTGTTTTCTACAAAATTATTGGATTAGTATGATATGGTATGATAATTAGAACTTAAAAATTAATTAAGGGTACCACTATTTTCATAACGGATTTTATTAACTACAAAATCCATAAATATAACTGAATAATACAAAAGCAAGTAGGAACAACATTTTTAATTTAATGTCCCTTAATGAAACTAAATAATGATACATAAGATCATTACAATGTCTGAAACAACCTTAATTATAACTTTAATTTCTCAAATATATATTCTTTTCAAAAGATCACAAATATGAAAAATGATTTTTTTTTTCAAGAGCAGATGGTGAGTTCGAATTTAGGTATTTTAAATTTGCTTTGGGCCAACTCTTCATTCGGCTCCGATTAATGAAGCTCGCAGATAATTAAACTAACATAAAATAAAATTTGAATTTTTTATATGAAGCTAATTAATAAATTAAAAACATTAAATGTGGTTACTTGATCACAAATTAGTAATAATGAATTAATTATTAGATTGTAATGAATTATTTATATGTTAATAAAATATTGTAATGAATAAAAATCTAACATTAAAACATTGTTTTAATCAAAATTTAAGACAAAATAACATTATATTAATCAAATTTTAAGACAAATAAGATTATATTAAGAGTTTAGTTTTTGTTTGACTCCAAGTTGCGACTAACTTACAAATAATTCCGTTTTCATAAAAAAAAAATGCAAATAATTCCAATTAATTATCTGCCTTATTTTTACCTTTTGGGTAGTGAAAAAGGGGTAATGAGGCCTATTACGGGGTGGGTAAAGTGGCGTGAGTATTCGTAATCCGTAAAACTTTTTTTTTTTGAAATATATATATATATATATATATATATATATATATATATATGCAAAAATGAGGCTTAAACATGTAATTTCTAATTAAATTCTCACAATATTACTATTGCACTACTATAAAATTATTAATATATATAGTTAAAAATAATTTTATACATAGTTTTTTTAAGTTAACTTAAAAAATAAAATAATTAAAATTTTTTATATATAATTTTTATTTTATATATACTCGTAAATCATTTTTTTAATATTTGTAGACTTTGTATTTTTTTTAATTTTTTGTTAGACAATTGATATTATTATTAGGACATTATCATTAAGTTTTTAAAGTAAATTTTAGTTATTTTTATTAATTATAATATTTTATAAAATTATTAAAAAAAATTAAATAATAACTTGTAAACGTTGTAAAAGTTCTGTGGCGACGAACAGTAAAAGTTGTAATATTTTGCGGGGTGGATAGATAGGTAACATTAAAAAATATGGCAGGGAGGGTGGTAACTAGCCTGTTGCCATCCCTAGTTCCACTCCTTAGTCTTGTTTATATATATATACTATCTATGTGTCTATGAATTCTTTACATTTGCAAAACACACAAACCAATGCAGCAACTCATAAAATAATAAAAAAATTCCAAATAGTATATAAATTAAGTTAATTAAGTTTTGGATAGTTAAAATATGTGATTACTGTTACTGAAGTAGTATATAAATAATAATAAAATATTAAAAAACTTTCCAAATTTGGAAATGTAAAGAAATGAAAAACGAATCCCAAATAGAAAACGTAAAGAAATGAAAAAAACGGAGGCAGTATTTTTTTCCCAAACCTTGGTCTTGTTATTTTCTAATAATATTTTAAAAAATAGTTTTTTCCAAAAAAAAAAAGAGTTAGTTTTTCATTTTTTATTTTGTTAAAATTTTTTTTTTATTTTTTTAAAAGAAAATTTACAAAAGAAACTCACTAGCTTTTACATAAACTATATTTTCCTCTCTATATTTTTTTTCTCAGACTAAAACCTCCATACGTTTTAATTCCGTTAACATTTTCCTCCTTTTGTATATTATTTCTGTTAAAATAAATGTTAAAAAACCAAAATATAATTTTTTGAGCCATTTTGAAAAAAGTCAAAAAACGAGGGACTATTTTGGAATTTTCATATCTTCTTCCTCCCTAGCCATCGATCCCTTGTTCCTCTTGTTCCTTGGTCCACCGCTGTTCAAGCTGTCACCACCGATCGAAGCCGTCACCTTCAACCACCGTCAAATCCCCTCTCCGTCCGACGGCTACACGCCTACACATCCAACACCATTATCTCTAAGACGAAGAAACAAAGGAAGACGAAGGATCTTGAGCAACCCACCATTCGTAAACATCTGCTCCTTTTTGCACAAACCATCTCAGATAGTAGAAGCAGGCTTAAAGCTCAAACATGATGAAAAAGTGTCTGATGGAATTTCAGATCTGCTCAAAATGCAAAATAGAATAAAAACAGTTGAGAAGATTGACAAACCCATTAATGTACAAACCCATTCAAAACTCATCATTCAAAAAAAGGCAAAATAACCGATCGGTGAGGATCGAAGGAATTCGATCGGCGGGTTGCTCAAGATCGGTGGGTGGAGAAGAAAGTGGCGCCTGAGTTTGCGCCGGTGGAGGACGATGTGACTTTGGCTTTGCGATCTCTCTCTTTAATTCTTCTTTGGTTTCACTAGCCTCCTCATAGCACTCCTTCCTTGCAAGTACAAACCCATTCAAAACTCATCATTCAAAAAAAGGCAAAATAACCGATCGGTGTTAACATGGGATTGTTGGCATCGCCGGCCTCTCTTCGTTGGGAAGCGTCGGAAAAACCGGAGGAGTGTGAAGTGAAGGACGAACGGGTATGAAAATGGGAGAAATGAATAAGATGATAAAATGCAAAAGAGCCCCTTAATTTTTGATATTTTAAAAAAAAAGTCTGTAAAATTATATTTTGGTCCTATGACCGTTATTTTAACAGAAAAAATAGATAAAAGGAGAAAAATGTTAACGGAATTAAAACAAAGAGAGGTTTTAGTCCAAAAAAAAATATAGGGAGAAAAATGTAGTTTATATAAAAGTTAGGGAGGTTTTTGTAAATTTTCGTTTTTTAAAAGTTGAAAATATAAATATTTTTGGAGAAGGAAGAGTAAGACAACTAGGCACGGAAGTGGGGCCAGAGTTTTGTAGGGAAAAGACTTGTGCGAGCAGAGAAACCCCACTAGACGTGACTTCCTAAAGGAGAAGTATCCAACTATGGTATGAGGTCCACGTGTCATAATTATTGACGTTGATTGTGTCTCCCTTATTATGGCAACAAATCTGACATTGCTAAAGTACCATATGGACCCTTTTCCATATCAAATCCTAGCCATTGGATTTCTCTTTTTATGTGGTCCCCACCATTCCAACTGGCCACCAATTTTATTTTTCCAAACAAATTTTGATTTCAACCTCTCTTCATTTAATTCCGTAAACTTATTTAATTTAATTTGAAGTTTAAAACTTGCAATCAAAGCATAAAAATTTGAACGAGGGGTTTCTAATTTGGGAACTCCTTATTTATTAGTTTCTTTTCAAACTTAGTCCTTAGAGAATTCTATTTTGGGTCATTTTGTACTTCTAATTCCACTTCCTACTTATTTTTTTATATTGGAATAATGAAATCGCTAAAAAATACTATACAAATTAATCATAATATTTAACCAAACTAGCTGACAATTTTATAAGTATAAATATATTTAAGTCCCTATGTTTTTATCTAATTAATATTTACATTCCAATATTTCACATTAATATTTTCACTTGCTAAACATTGAATTCCTTATATGTGGGATGGGATGGAAAATATATTCCCGCCCCATCCCTCCTCATGCCCATTCCTAAATACAAAGTGTGTACTATGAAAAAAAAGAAAAAAAAGAATTCATGTTTGTTTTTCCCTTTTCATAATTGGAAAAACTTGAATCGGAAATTTGTACTTTTTATAATTCCAACATGCCATATCTTGATGGGTAAATTATTCAATATTCATTGTTTAAATTAAATATTTCCAACAATTTGAGTCATTTGCAATCTATTATATAGTCTTGACCATAAATTAAATTGATTCTCAACACAATAAATTCAAATAATATCTTAATTTTTTATAAATTAGATCACACAGACAATCTACAACCTTCTTTTAAAATCTAAGTTTTAGGATCAATATAATACATATTCAATTGTGAAACTGTAAATTGAAATTTTAACCGAATCAAATAAGAAGCAAAATAAAAACAAATGGGTAATTCATAATTTCTTTTGTTTCCAATTTTCCATGCTGACCCAAACCAAATTTAACCAAGGTTAAAAGAAGAAGGGTAAATGTACAAATGGTACTCTTAAACTGTTAGGTCTTAAATTTGCGCATTTTTTTTGGGGGCATTTCTTCAAACATATTCACAAATAGAATATATAAAGATTTTGTCTGTGACAGAGACTGTGACTATAAATTTAAATTGGATGTTGGTGATACAAGCAAATATAAGCTTAATTAGCTAATTAAAAATAACAGTCACTCACTGTTTTTCCAAAACTTGAACTACCTTTTTTCCCGTTTCATGTAATTGACTTTGTTTTTATTTACATAATTTGTTTTCTTGAAAGCAGAAATATACCTATGATGATGATTATTATGTTTTCATCACTTGCTTAATCCCATAATTAATTTCTAAATAATAAATTAAGGGTACTACTATTTCAAAGTAGAATTTGCTAACAACGAACTGGACAATTAAGAAAATCTAAATTTCTGAAAAGGTGACCGCTGTGACATTTGTAAAATTTGATATAGCAATATCATCATCATAAACTAAAAATGTTTGTTATTATAAAAAGGAAAAATATCATAAATTCCATGTAATTATAATTGTATTTACTAGTAACTATTTATTTAACGCATAATTGTATTTAACTATTGAATAATACCCTATTTTGCTGTGCTTTTCCTTCCATCATTTCCTCTTCATTCTTCATATATTTATTTGATACCAATGTAACATTAATCATTTTATCATACAATAATAATCTCATATTACTGCCTAAATGGGTCCAATATCATTAGGGCTGAACAAATTCGGTTTAGTAAACGAAATTGAACCAAATCACTCAAATCGACCAGAAACCAAACATATATTTTTACTAACCAAAAACTGAACTGTAAGGGTGAAAATCGAATAACAACCGAACTGCAAAATTCGGTTCCGTACCCTTAGTTCGGTTTAAAAACCGAAAATTCCTTGCACCAAAAATCACATACTTAGAAGCTGCAATTCTTGAATTTCAGAAACAGAAATTCAACATTAACATAATTTCAACCCATATTATGAACAAAATTTCAACATTTAAAGTATAGTATTTCAACAATTCACCTAAAATACAACACTTTAAACTATTCAATACAAATCAATCTATTACAAATTTGAATGGAAAATTTCAATTACAATACAAACCCTAAATCCTAAATTTTCAATTGATCAAGACTTAAGAGAGAATAAGATACAATACAAAAATTACATTAAAGAGAGAAGAAAATACAGAAAGAATAAATTAAAGAGAGAAGGAGAAATTAGAAATCGTTTAATCCAAAATGGCAAAACTCTTAAACTGTCGATGAACTAGAGGAAGTGATTCCTATTTCCTTTGTTGACTAGTCTGGAGGGTGGTGCTTCTTGCTCCCTTCGTTGGCTGGTCTGGAGGGAGGCGTTTCTTGCTCCTTTCATTGGTTGGTAAAGAAGGCGGTGGAGGGTAATGTATTGAGATGAACGGAAGGTGGGGCGGTTGAGATGAAGGGAGGTGGAGGGTAAGGTGTTGAGATGAATTGAGGTAAAGGAGAGATTGGCTAAGAAAAGGGAGAGATTAGAGAAGCAGATTGACTTCATTCATGAACTCTTGACAGCGCTGCAAATGAAAATAAGAAGCAGATCAACTTCTTTTTTGCCGGCACTGCAAAGGAAATGGAAAGAAAAAATGGAACAGATTAAGGTTTGGAAATGAAGAGAAGAAGAAAGCAAAGCAAAGGAGGAGCACCTGTTGTGTGGAACGGCAAAAGAAAAGAGAGGATTAGGGTTTGGGAGTGGAAGGAGAGGTTAGGTTTCAACTTAAATAGCAGTATCTATAGTGAAGGTTCTATTTTCGATTAGGTTTTTAGACACCTATAACTGACCACCGAACAAAACTAATCGGTTTTCAGACTTTCAGCACCGCAGATCAAACCGAACTATACGGTTAACAGATTTTTGGTTTGGTTTAGGTTCGCTCTGCGATTTGTGGTTTTTTTATGCTCACCCCTAAGTACCATTGACACTTTTCACTATATGAAAGACATAAAAATATTTCACTTAATTTAAACAAGGGTAAAATAAAGAATTGTCATTTTGAAAATTTCTAAAAAATTAGTGTCAATAATTTTGAAACTACTAAAAAAAATATGCCATAGTACTTTTGAGATAAAGGAAAGAAATATGCAATTAAATTGTGTATTATTATACTATCAAACCATTATAAATAATAGAGTTTAGGTCATGTTCAGCAACAGTAGTTAAAGTAGTGTTTAGTGGTTGAAGTGTACCAAAACACTGAACATTGTTTATTATATTGTTCAATGACTTAACTTTCCTACAATGGTTAATGGTTGAAATAGTGAATTTTGAAACGCTATACCCTCTAATGTTTAGCGTTTAATGTTTGCATTTTACGTTATTTAAATTTTTATTCCGGAACTATTCTTATCCAAATTTCTTATTTTATTTTAATTTTTTTTTTGCCAACGTCTCATATTCCTTGTTTTTAGCTATCAACCTAAATATTTAACAATTTCTTAAAAAAATTGATAATGTTAATGATCCAATCTGGTAGCCGCGACCGACGTGCAGCTAGATTGAAGTCTGACTAAACAAGTCTACAAAATGATCCACCTAACTGTCTTGTTAACTACTTAGACCCAAATTCATTGGCTTAAAATAGTTAATCTAAGTTTACTTAGTAGTTATGTGGTCTAATTTATACAGTATATCATATCAAATCTCAATTAACATTCGATGTGAGATCTTATAAACTTTCCCTCTTTTTGCGCACAATGTTCTTGTTGTGACACACAAACATAAACCTTACCAGGCGATGCAATCGCACTTCCGGCTGGTGATTGGCTCTGATACCAATATTATCACGACCCAATCCAAGAGCTGCGACCGGCGTGTAGCTAGATTAGAGTTTGACTGTACAAACCTACAAAATGATCAACCTATCTGCATTCGTCAACTACTTAGGCCCAAATTCGTTAGCCCAAAATGATTAACCTATGTTTACTAAGTAGTTAGGTGGTCTAACTTATATATCATATCAAATTTCAATCAATATCCTATGTGAGATCTTACAGATACTTATTTTTAACATTGAGATACATTATATATTTTTGAATTTTCTTTTCTAGGAAATATTTATAAATATGTTAAAGTATATGAAATTCTTTATAATTAATAAATGATAATTTATTAATTATCATTGTTTCTTATTGCTATTTTTTTTTTTTTGTTAGATTCTAATTCTATAATTGATGTTAGATGGGTTAGAATAGGACATAATATAGGATCTCATTTACTAGCCAGAGCTTTTCTACCTATATGATCGGCCTAAGATCTGAACTATTATTCCATATTGTATTGCTTTTATATTTGCTTTGAGATAATGAAATTGTTGTTCTCTTTAAAAAAAAAATGATAATTTATTTAATTTATCAAAATAAAAAAAGAATAATTTATTTTATGAGAAGCTAGTATAAAAAAAAAATTTATTAAAAACTTATTACAATAATATACTATGTCCTTTTTTGTCATTTAATTTTTAACAACTATTTTAATAGTTATTTTTACTAAATAATTTTATTTTAAACCATTACATGAATAGCTAAAAGCTAACAACTTGTATAGTATAGCTAACAGCTCTTGCAATAGCTAATAGCAGCTTAAACACTGTTTTTGCTTAATAGAGTCTTAATGTTTTATGAAAGACAATTGAAGAGACCAATCAGGGTGTACCATTACTTCAAAAGCTGTAGGATGTTGATGCCTACAGTTTGATTTGTATCAACCACACTGTCAGCCCTTATTAGCATAGGGGAAAGCTACAGCAAGCTGTATAGCCCATAATATTACTGATTAGTACTAACATTTAATATCGATAATCGCTGACCCAAATAAGTATACCCCAATTCATTTCAAAGCCTTATGTTCTAACATCCACTTATTCTGTCAACCTTGTTAACAATATATTATATTATATATGTTCCTTTAACGTCTAAAACTCCGTCATTTAAAATATTTTTTCATTATAAACTAAACAATATAAGTAATAGAATGGTTTAATTTAAAAATCAATTTGCAAATATTATGTAACAGATTCTTACCAAATAGGATGATGAATTGAATCAATTGATTAAGATTACCTTAAGATCATCTAAAGAGAATATACCCATTATTGAATAAACTTTTGCAGGTCTCTTTAACACATTAACTAAAGGTATCAAGATCAAATGGCCCACTACAATTGATTATTGATGAGACTAAAATAAAGGCTTATGGATTGGAGGGTATGTAGTCACAATCAAATAGGGCAAGTCATCACTTATTATTGCTCTTTTGTACCTTCTTCTCAGTGTTCAAAGATCAAGAATTTGTAAATTTTATTTTATTTTTCACACCATAACATATTTAATGCCCTTAAGACATTCTTTCGTGTTTTGCTTCCATCCTACTATGATCAATCTTTATCATATTTCATATTGCTTATAAGTCTTTCATGGTTTTTTTTTTCTTTTTTCTCTCTCTCTCTATCTTTTAATCTAGGTAAAGTTACAGTAATCTGGTTACTAAATGATCATCTAGCTCATATTACAATACTCAAAGCGTAATATATATATATATATATATATATATATATATAAAAGAAGAAGAAAAACATTGCACATGCAACTTTATTATCCATTTTTCTAGTGAAGAAGGGGAAGAAAAAAAGACTTGTCAAATTGCAGAAATCAGAAATCCTCCACGAGTTAAACATGCAAAGTATATAAAACTCTTATTTCATCAATTTTCCTATTGTTCTTTCAAGAACTCTAAACTCAATTGAATGAACATATGTTGGGTAATCTAATAAAGACAACCAAACACAATAATGGTTAGTATCTTGATGGAATTCTTATATAGGAAAACTGGTAATAGGATTCCATATATTTATTTGTAATTACGACAACTCATCAGATTATAGCCAGGATTGATTTTTTCATATTACACAAAATTTATAAAAATCGAAGATTTCAAATCCAGTTCTTTCTAAACACAGAACATCTTTTGCAAGAGTGTAGTAAGTATATTTGATAAATAGTAATATAATGCAATGTAATTAACATATAGTGTAATTAGGAGTGAGCAAATGGGTACAAATAAAACGGATAATTAAAAAAAAAAAAGGTAAAATAGGTTGGGTAATTTGGGCAAAATAGGTAGATAATTCAGGTAATTCGGGCAATAATCGGGTAACATACTTTTTGCTTAAATTACCCGTTTTGCCCGAATAAAAAAAACAACGTCGTTTTACTTGCGCCTAAAATGACATCTTTTACATTCATGATATGTCTTCAAAGCATTAAAAGAAATGTTATCACAATAGAAATAATGATATTTGTTTTGGTTCCTTTAGCATTTCTTTTTCATCGATTTACTTGTACTATTTTGTTTTTGGTTGTATTACGGAGAATGTTGTCAATCTCCTTTCCATTTATTTTATTTTGCTATATACTTTATCAATTGTGTATTGCACACCCATCACTCCCTTGCATATATTGGTATGTATCTCATATGTATCACCTATTAGATGCCACTACATGTTTTTAGTTCCCTGATGTTCTTCATATAATTAAAGATATCTTGGCTTTTAGACGTTCTTACTTGCAAGGAATTGCTGCTATAATTATTATCAGATAATTGTTTGTTGTTTTTTCTTGAACACTGTAAAATTATTTTTAGAGCTATCTCAAAATAAATTTAATTCGGGTGGTAAATTCGGACAATTCGGGTAAAATTTTACTCCGAGTAAAACAGGTAAAGAAAAAAAATTTCAGAAATATGCTAATTTGGATAAGAATAGTAAAAAATTACCCAATTTACCCTGGTGCTCTCTTAAATGTAATTGCAATTAAATGTTATGTTAAATAAATGTCAACATAATATGTTAAGTGGAGGCGAATATAGTGGGAATGTAAACATCAAGCTAAGTAGGAGAAGTACTAAAATTTTGGACCACATTACAGTACTTAGACTTAGCTTTCTTGATCAACCCATGTGGCCTTGATTTTGTCTCCAAGCACTTACATCCTGCTGGTCCCCCACTTATAGCTTTTCTAGCTACCAATCTTTTTTATTTATTTTCTCCCTCTTTTCACCTAAATTTTTTTTCTGTGTACTTATATTTATATGCTCGTGTATTAGTCTTGTATTTGTCATGGTAGTATGGGTCTCACAACAAGAAGTGGAAACAAACAAATGCATTATGATCCGCTTTTTTAAAAAGCATTATTTTTTTTTTTTTGGAGAAACCTAATTTAAAAGTATTTGACGTTAAAATAAAATAATCTTTTGAATATACGATAAATAGATTTATTTTATAACATTCTACAAACTCTCTTCTCTCCTCCCTTATGAACCTAGCCTTTATTTTGTTAACTGGGCAACCACCCTTTTTCCTCTTTCTTTTAATAAATTTCTAGATCTATTGTATTTTGATTTAGATTCTAAGGTTATCATCTTAGGTTTTGAGGTTTTTTTCTCTCTTTAAGAGGGTTTGTTTGCCCTTCTTCAATGAAGTTAGTATTCCTTTTGTTAAAAGGTTATTGTGTCTATGAAGTTTTTTTATTTGTTGGAGAAGAGTTGAAATCAAAATACAAATTTTTTCTGCATCAAAAGATCTAAACATAATTTTGAAGGTCATCTGATTGAAACTAAGTAAAAGACTGATTTGGAGTCGAATAATTACAAAAAAAAATTACTACTTTTGTCAACTCTATTAGATCTTTCAATTTATTTATTATATTTTATTTTCAAAAAAAAATTTATTTATTATATTTTATATATAAATGTTTACTTTCATTTATACATAAATATATATATATATATATATATATATATATATATATATATATATATATATATATATCTATTTGTATTTTGTTATTCTCTATTTTCAATTAATGAAATGCCTCTTCCATTTGTTCTAAAAACCAGTAGATAATAATGATTAATTAGTTCAGATTATTTGATTAGTACTTTTGAAAATGATTATTTGATTAGTTAGTTAAAACATATTGATCATATTAAGTATTTTCTCTAAACAATTTTGAAAACTAATCAGTTTATTCGGACTTATCCAATGCATTTAAAAGCATTATTTCCATTCTATTGTTCTCATAAAATTGATTCATGAAATTATAATAAATTAGAATTTTCTTTAATTGGAAACTCACATCAAATAAAATATCATAAGCATACAAATTAACTAAGTTAATTGGTTAGGCTAGCCATTTAACATTGATAAACTCATGCTTGTATAATTCTACCCAATTTTCTAACATTCTTACATTCCGTCAACCTCGGTTCAGAAATTTATTACCTTCCATACCAAATAATATAAAGCATATGTAAATATGTAATCAAATTTGTTGAACATTAACTTTAGAAATTGTGGGTGATTATCAAATTTATTGACCAAAACTCTTATCTTTTGCAGGATTTTTTAACATTTCTCTTTCATACAATGAACCGTAGACAGTTCAATATTGGTCAATTCATTTACAATCCACCACATAATTAACATTTCAGTTTTACTATTAAATTTATAGATTCAACTCTACTCAGCTTATCATCATAACAGAAAGCATCTTGAAAGAAAAAATCTATTAATCTTATAAACTAATATTAGCTCAAAATGCTTAACACATATGTTACTTACTTGGCTTATAAGATTATATCCAAATTAAGTCATTTAGACTTATTAGTTGTCACACTTTAAAATCGAATCTTGCTTACACTCAAGATGGGACATTTCACAAAGCAAAAAGAAAGTGATTTTATATTATTTTGAAATGCAAAATAAATACGTAAATATATAAAAATACGAACATAAAAAAAAATTAAATAGAGAACAAGAAAAATGTTGGAGGAGAGTCATTGTCTTATTAGAGGGAAAAAAAAGCTTCTATTAATGTACATATATCTTCAAATGGCAACAATGAACAAAACATGGTAATTTCAAAAACCTTTTCTTTACTCATTAGATTAAGATTAAACCTAGGATTTTTCTCTTAAAACTTGTTCTTTCACTTTGGGTTTTGAAAATTTAAACTTATTAGCAAAAGATAAGGGGACCTTCATCAACAAATCATATCTTTTTATATAATTCTTTCACCAATTTAGACATAAAAATCAATATTTCCTTCAAACCCAATGACCCCCTTTTCCTAAGTCCATATGTCCAATTGCAAAACCCTATATTCAAGTTTTGAAAAACAACGGTACCGGAGTAACAAATGAAGAATTAAATATTATTCGTGTAAAATTTACTTAAATAACATATTATAGTTTTCATTAAAGATAAAGAATGAAATTTAAAATATATATATATATATTTCTTTCAAAATGAGGTGAAAATTATAAAATCGTATAGTATATATATTTTTTTAATTAAAATATTAAATAAATAAAATAAAATATTAATCCCAATTCCCAACTAAAAAAAAATGTGTGATTAGTTTTATACTTTTAACAAAAAAAGAAAAAAAAATCACAACCTAAAATAATGATAAATTAAAAACTCCTTATTAAAGGTAAAAAAAAAATTAGGAGCTGATTTCTAATTGAAAGTAGGTAGCAAAGTTGTTGACAACAATATGTAAAAATTAAAATGGAAAAAATTTGATTGGAAATTTTCTTATATTGCCGTATTAATCGTGCGGGAGTAGTACTTTGAAATTTTGAACAAATTAATATATTTGCATTCTTCTCTAGTCAAATGAAATTGATGCTTTTACATGAATAGGAAGAGGTCTTAAGATTATCTCTTTCAAGGGTTTGAATTAGTTGAATTATAAGTCATCACTTTGAAGAAGACATTGTTGTCTTTTATTTCTTTGAACTAGTGTAGGTTGCTCATTCAATTCATTAATTAATGATTATATATATATATATATATATGTGTGAAAAAATCACTCTTCCTCAAACTTGAATTTAAATTAGTCATTGATTAGACAAAAAATATTGTGATTTAAAGGTGAAATTTCAAAAATTAATTAAGCCAGTTGGATATAGTACAATTGGTCTTTTTATTATTATAAAAAAAGTAGCATTCATATTTTTTATTGTTTTAATCACATTTTATCGCATATCTGGCTTATGTTTTAAGAGGAAAGTTATCCCATACTGTGTATAACTCTTGGGAATTACTACATTTTATTGTGTAGTTCACAATTTTTTATTTAGCCTTTTAAACCTTATTAATTTGGGAAAAAAAATTCAAAATTAGTGATCATATATATATATATCATCCACATCTTAACAATAACATCTTAACAACAATACTTTTTATAAATACCCTAATAAAAATAGGTATCTTATTGATAGTAAATTTACTATCACGTATATGTGTGTGTGTGTGTATATATATATATATATGTATGTGTGTGTGCCTTTTAACTTTTGTGGTGTAGATTAGATGGTATTATTTTGCTAATTAGATAGACATAATATATATAAGAATTGATCAACTTAACATTAATGTAATTAGAATTAACCTATACATATAGTCTCAACAATATAAGTAAAAACATGTTTGATTTATTGGAGTAATGTTATTTTTCTTTTTAATTCAAGAAATAAGAGCTTTCTACCTCTTATTTTGTAAGTTGAATTAACTTAGAATTGTGGCAACCGTTTTCTTAAATTTAAGAAATTTTGACTGGAAGAGATACATCCCTTGCATGGCATACAAATGGGCTATAGCTTCATCTGTAATTACATATATTCTAATTTCTATACAAACAAGGGATTCCTTTTATTGTGAAACAAAACTAAATAAGAAAATTTTGAAGTGATTGAAGGGCAAAGCTTCATTTTGGGTCTTATGGTAATTTATAGGTTGTATTTAGTTGATAAAAAATGATAGCTTGTACAAATTGTGGATAATTTAAGCAATTTAGTACAAAATTGCAATTCACAATTCAAATTTCAACTATAACCATAAAATATTTAAAATTTGAAGCAAATAAATGTTTTATTTTTATCAACAGAATATATTATCTTTTATGAAATTATTAAAAAAAAATTAGCATTTTATAATCTTTCAAATTAAACCTATGCTTTTTTTGGATTAACTATCTGCTGGTTTTCAGTTACCAGATCACGATTTTTGACTAATTTGAATTCAAGCTGCGCATAATTCTTAAGTGTGACAAGGCTTTTTTCCTAGTGAATTTTAACGCTGAGCTAATTTAGAATAAACTCTTTTAGTAGATATACATACTCAACCTTTTAGACTTATAATTTTTTTTAATGCAAATTTTTACTTCATTCATTTATTATAAATATTTTATTTTTTAAAAAAAAGAAAAACTATAACCTTAATTCAAATTTCCAAAATTATGGGGATATAAAAATAAATAAAGAAACTATATAGCTAGGTTTTGGACAAAAAAACAGAAGGCTAGTAGTAATATCAAAATATGATATGAAAAAGGGTATTAACGTAAATGGAGGGAACATACGAAGGTTCACCTTCTTTAAGGTTAGGTCACATGATTGCCCGAACCCGAAAATGATCAGGTGGATTATCGGACGCACTATTCACTTCATCTTTTGACACGTCGCACTACCCTGGCCCTCTGTTATTTATTGCCACCAATACCATTCTTTCTTTGATCCTCACTTATCCACCGTACGATCAACCTCAACTTTCCATCACACACGTCCAAAACCAGAACAGGACAGAACCCATCTATAAAGGCTTGGTTTCTTCAATTATGATTCTTTTTCTTTCTTTCCTCCTTTCTTAATAATCTTAACAAAAGGGTTTTAAATTTTAATATAATCTTAATTTTGTAGATTCTTGTTAAGCTGAAAAATAAGCTCTCTTCTCTCTCTAGCTTCTTACACTGTATTATTATTAGTATTATAAATATAGAAAGAGAAAGGGTTTTTGAGAAAGGAAAGAAAGTGAAGGAAAATTTGGAGGGGAAAAAAAGAAAATCATGGGAAGAGGTCGAGTTGAATTGAAGAGAATTGAGAATAAAATTAACAGACAAGTGACTTTTGCGAAGAGAAGAAATGGGTTATTGAAGAAAGCTTATGAGCTTTCGGTTCTTTGTGATGCGGAGGTTGCTCTCATCATCTTCTCTAATAGAGGAAAACTGTACGAGTTTTGCAGTAGTTCAAGGTATATCACAAAAAAAAAAAAAAAACTAACTTTGTACCTCTTCTAAAAGTTTCTCTTTTTTTTCTTTTCTTCCTTAATATATATATATAGCTCTAGCTATATAGATAGATTCTTTCTTTCTTTAATTCTTTATTTCTTTCATTTCTTTGATTCTTCTTTCGTTATTTTGAAATCTGACTTTAGATCTTCAGACCTTAGAGTGCTGATCTTTTGTTGTTTTCGTGTGTTTTTTGCTTTGGTTTGAGCTTAAAAAGA
>CATIWJ010134371.1:0-44591 GCA_949640765.1 Croton laevigatus | reverse complement strand
GGTAAATAATAGGGTATTAGTTTTGTCATTAAAAGTTAAAAAGGGTACTATTTTTGTCAACAAAAGTTAAAATAGGGTACTAGTTTATTTTATTTTTGACTAAGAGTATTAGTTTTGTCAATAAAAGTTAAAAAGAGTATTAATTTTATCATCAAACATTAAAAAGAGTATTATTTTTGTCATATCCCCTAATTTAAATGTATCTTGTGTTTTTATTTCGAAAAATAGTAATATTCTTGTTCAAAAATACGAAGAGCTAGTTTAGATTTAAGCTTTTGTTCATAATTTATTTGCTTAGAAACTACTCATAAAATGTTTAATTTATTAATGAAAACTAAAGATCTCTGTTAAAAAAAAAAAAGGAATTGGACACCTTAGCCCACTATAAATACATGACATTACAAAATTTAAACCGTGGACCGGATCAAAATCCAATGTCAGTGAAGACAAAATGAGTTTTCTCGCGGGAAGACTAGCCGGAAAAGAAGCGGCCTACTTCTTCCAGGAAACTAAACATGCAGTTAACCGCCTCGCCGAGAAATCCACCCCCGTCAAAAACCTTCCATCCTCTCCGCTTCCAAGCAATGCCGAATCCAAAGCCGACGTGTTACCGGAGGTTATGAGGCATTCTCTTCCTTCCTACCTTTACGGTAAGCCGTCCGATTCATCATCTTCTCTCTCAAAAACCTCCAAGTGGGCTCTACACTCCGATCCTAATAAGGTCTCTACTGTATCCTCTGATGCACTGAATCCTCTTAGGGCTTATGTATCTTTGCCTCAGGTCACTTTTGGTCCCAAAAGGTAATTGATTTCTAGTTAATTTTCGGACTGGAACTGCTTTTTTCTTTTCAATTTCGGTTTTTAATTGTTTGATTTTCGGCGAAATTGCAGATGGGAATTGCCGTCACAAGAGAACTCAGTTATAGCGTCAACGGCGAATGAAATGAGAAAAGACAGATATACCCCTGTTAATCCTGAGAAGTTGAAGGCTGCAGCTGAAGGACTTGCTAATCGTATGCATTCCTTTCTTTTCTTTTTTTTTCTGATAATATTCTTATTATTTTCAATTTTAGGGTTTGAAATGATCATATTATAACCATTCAGAGATTGAAATCGTCCTCATATATTTTCATGTGTTTTGAATGAATCATGGTATAATTTTAATAAGCAATGCAAAGGCCTGGTAGTAATATTCTCTAATGTTGTATTTGCTGTTTTATTCTAGTTGGAAAGGCATTTATAGTTGCTACTGTATTAGTGTTTGGTGGAGCAACTGTAATATTTAGCCTGGCAGTCTCCAAATTAGAGATGAACAGTGTAAGCAAAGTCAAATTCTTTTTGTTTTTATGACATTTTCTGGATCATTGCAGAAATTGATGTCGTACTCTATTATATTATCTATGGCAGACTGATGAAATCAGAAGTAAAGGGAAAGACCTTGTTCAGCCAAAATTTGAGAAGTTTAGAGAGCAAATGGTGCCTATAAAGACATGGGTATAGTATTTTTTTTTTTTCCCGAACTAATGAATATTAGATGGTATTCTAGTTATGGGTCTAAAGCTAATTCGTATCTTGTAGTGTCATTGGAAATGGCAATGCAAGCCATTCCTACTTTGCTGTCTTTTACTAACTGAAACACATCTGATCTGGGTTCAGGCTGAAGAAACAACAAAGAAATGGCAGATGGATAGAGAAAAAGAGATTAAAGAGAAGCCCCTCATCAAAGAGCTTAACAAATATTTTGGCGCGAAGACATCCAATTAAAATTGATTTCCTTGCAATTTATAGTTTAGTTGGGTGGTTTTCTGTTTGCAGATAACGTTAATGTTGATGTCTGTAGTTAATAGAGGGCAACATAGTATGAATATTATGTGTCTGATTCTCATGATAAATGTAACGTTGTATTGATTCTCATGATAAATGTAACGTTGTATGAATTTATTTTCATTGTTACAAAAATTTATACAACACCATTTTATTTCTTATACTATATCTTTTAACGGTAAATTAAGTTTTTTAATTAAATTATTAAGATTCCAACCTGGCCATAAGCCAAGGAAGTGAATCACAAAGCCTCTTCCAACTAAAAATGTGGAAAAGGGAAAAAAATGCAGATAGGTAAATTCTTCAAAATCTGAGTCATGGTCTGATATGTCGAACGACGCCCAAAAACTTGATTCACAAGAAATATTGAGACTTCTTCATAGCTTGTAATCTAAACCAGATCCATATTTCCAAGCCTCCAGTCTCCGTTCCCATTGGAACTTGATCTTCGATGGAAACACATTTAATAATGGTCTGGTAAAACAGAACAAAAGCCATGAGAATATTTTCCAACTCAATTTTCACAAAAATAAAAGGAAAATAAGATCATCTGTCGTACCTTATCACAGGATCAGCAAATGTAGAGAGAAAAGTATAGTAACTCAGCATAAAAAAATGGCCAGACCAGTCAATAAGCACAGGAATTCCTACCTGAACAAACGGATTCATCACTTGAATGGCATATAAATAGAAAGAAAGAAAAAGGGGGAAACTTGGTAGTAATAGGTACCTGCTTGAATATTGAAGGGATAATTTGAGGTTTAGTTAGCATAACAAGGCCTAATGTTTTAACAAGAGGCTCTAACTGTATAACATCCTGACATTATACAAAACCAGAGATAATTTAGTTTTGTTCGATTGATGCAGCTTTACTAGGGCCAAATTCTAAATTAACCCCAGTAGAATGAACTGGAAGAAAGATGGAACTTGAGCACCAAAAAAAAAAGGCAGAGTGCAAATACCTGAAGGAAAGGTCTCAGAACTGGATCGCCTAACCTCTGAATTAAGAGAGAGAGAGAGAGAGACAAGTTATCCAAAACATTGGAGGAAATGGATGTAGTAAAATGAAGGTAACAATAACAAATCAAGATTTTGCTACATAGAAATTTAAAGTTACCTGCATACTCAGGAAATTAACATAAAGAAGCTCATTAATAAATCCTGGACAAACATTAGAATTCTGTTTTGCTGACATTGCTTTTTGAAATAGCCATGAAGCACTTAAATTGGGCTGCAATACAGAAATTTTGTTCAGGTAATTGTAAATCAGGCCACTCATGCAGCCAGGAAATAGAAGTCACCAACCATATATGGATTTAGCAGGGACAAGCTGTCAGCATCAAGAAAATCGCCACGGATAGCATCGAGTATACCTTCATTCCAGAGGGAAATAGATCAAGAATGGAAATTTTTCAGCTATGCTGCATCTAAATTTCATGTGTTAAGAGTTTGACACAATCCATAGGATTTTCTTTCTATCAATTGAAAACTAAGGAATCACAAATGAAATGTGGCAATATTCATCTGAAACAGCATAGCCATACTAAATTTGTAATTTCCTCCATAACCAATCCAAAATATTTTCATTGATCACAGAAGTTAGTAATGAAATGAATAAGTGCATAATTACAGATAAAGCATATACCAGCTGACAATCTCCTAAGATGCCTTGTCAAGCTTCCAAAACCGCCAAATGAGACAGGTGACTGTATGCCACTAGCATCACCAAACTGCAGGAATGCAATATAACATTTTCATTCTATTTGATGTGCACCCATAATCTATTATGAGCCTTATAAGTTTGAACATAAACAACCTGTAAGACACGATTATATGCTGCTGGCAACGGACTGAAAGGTGATCCTCCCCCATTGAGAATTTACAATGTTAGATTTGAACAAAAAAAATTTCCCAGCATATTCAACTCTTGTAAATACATGAGTATTTTTCCAAGTAGTGGATGGAGATGATGGAAAAGTTTTTAACAGTGTTTAAGTACACCAGTCATGTTATGCTTGAACAATTACCTGTCACGGTATGTAGGGAAAATTCCGTATATAACTCTCTGTATCTCTAGATTTTCAAGGAGCACTCCCTAGAAAGAGGAGAAAATGCAGGCCATTACCACCAGTAAACTAAGTACATAGTAAAAATGAGAAGTGGAGAACAGAATTATAAGCCATTCAAGATCTATGATGGGATCATTCCACTACATATGTACACCAAAGGCAAGAGCACAGGAAGCAATGAGAACAGGTAGTAAAATAACACCAACCGATACTCAATGAACCACCTATCAGTTTAAGATATGGGGAACAATTTCACAATTCAACTCGCCTTATGGGAACATATTTTATAAAAACAAAACAAGATGGAAGTTGCCAGTTGTGTATTAAAAAATTAGTTGATTTAGAGTGAAGAAGATCCAATCATCAAAAAGATTTAAAACGTTACATGAGAAAGTGACATACATGATGGCAGAAAACCAATCTAAAATCTTACTTGATATTTTGGCATTAAGTCCCAATAGTCTTCTAATAATTCTTCCAATGTTGGGGATCCAGGTTGAGGATTGACATAGGTGAACATATATGTAGTACGATCTGTAGGACCAGAGCCAGCTGGAAATGCCTGTTAAATATTCATAAAAGAGCTTAATTCTCAAAAGCAAATGAATCCCCAGTAGTTACATCAATATTGTACAATGAAGTTAAATTACCTCCCAAAAATATTGCGCTTCTGCATTTCCAATCTTCTTCACACATGAACTACTATATATAACATCACTTGTAGAATTGTCTTGAAAACCGCGGGCACAGGATCCAACAACGAGGCATACGCCATCAGGCTTTCTTCCTCTTCTTATCTGTAAAGCACATTAACCATTAGTAAGGTCATACACATATAATCATTATTTGCCATATGCATGCTTGTTTATGAAACATCAGAGACATACATTTTAATATATAACAGCAAGAAACAAGATAAAAGGAATAATCCTCACTCGCTTATCATTAATGCATCCATGCAAAAATAAATAATTCCATACTGCCTAAGAATTTATGAGAAGCCATTATATGCACATTAACATGTAAAATATTCAATCTTACATCAGAACACAGCCTTAGGGCCATGCACACTTGATTGTAAATTTCAATAGAGAAAGAACAACACCTGTTTCACCACGGGTGAAAAGTTCCCCATTGCATCAACAATAAGACGGGATGACAGAGTTTTCCCCTCTACAAGTTGCAAAACCTATGCCATAAATTAATAACTCATAAGAACATAAAGAGTAACTTTTTTTTTTTCCTGGGCATGTTATTGTTTAAAGCATAGTCATATTGAATGGACAATTTGTCGAAAGCAATATCACCATTGTCATAATAAGGTGTAATTCTGCTTCAAAATTCCAACAGTATGATTGATATTGTTTGATCTTATGTAATTATAAATCCGTTCCCCTTCTCTAACCTATCATTGTAAAAGTCCTTTGTAATTCTTCTTACTCTTACCCCTTGACATCACCATCCCACCAAGGTTGCCTCTCAGAAATCGTATTTTTCCTAAAATTAATGTTTCAACCTCTACCATATCAAAATATAGATCATGAATCATCCATATGACTAGGTTATGTGCGCTTGTTGGCATACTCACTGCTGCATCCTTGTAGACACAAATGCTGGAGACACTGTATCCTTCTAAGATGACTCCACCAAGAGAAATAAAGCGGTTCTTCATGATCTCAATGAGCTTTACAGGCCTGTAACCATATAAATGTTGCAATCACAACTGTTGTCATCTCTTGCAGAAGCAAGACCAATTCTCTTGTAGAATAACACTATATTACAGGATCAATTTCCTTGTCAAGAAGCACTATCAATCTCCATATTTTATGAGACTAAATACTTCTTCATCAAGCCACCAAAAACAATAAAGGAGTGAAGTAAATTTAAAAATAAGTGAAATTTAGAATTAATTAAAGCTAGTGAAAATTTCGTGACCTTCACCGGATAATAATACATCGTAAGCAAAGAGCTAAAGAATAGTCCAGGACATTTTCATACAATTAACAGAAACTCTTGTTTACCAAATAAAAATGGAATTTTCATAGCTTCTTTTAAGGAATGCTGCACTTAGGTGAATGCCAAAGTAATATAATTAATAAGATAACTTACGAAACACCAAGATTAAGAATGTCTTCAACCCATATTTCGCCTTTATCCTCAAACCCACATCTGTTCTGCACAGTTAACAAATTTGAAGAGATATGTAAGTTTGAAGACATCATATCTCAAGATGTGAAGTAAAGTGTGGAAGTCCATTAGGTGGGTTAAGAGATCACCTAGAAGTCTAGAACAACATTTTATTAGGGTTCAAAATCCAATTAAACACATTATCATGGTATCCTTAATTGCCACTTCAATTTTAAAATTTTGAATTCTTCTCAATCTCAAGTGATCAATAATCATGTTTTCCAATAAAGCACAATAATGATTATCTAGACACCAAATTCAGAATCTGACAGAGAACAGAATGTATATCAACTCCAAACACCAAGTCATCCTTATGTACATTGAAATTTGAATCTCAGTCAAAGATTTCAAGATTGCTTAAGATGAGATAACTCCAAAGAGTTATTTCCAGAGAATAGAAACAAATGGCCTATTTATAAGTAGCATTATTGATACCAACATTTGACGTTTCTAGCTAACATCTTTATTTTAGCAGATATTGATTAGATAAAATTGTGGATTAATGACAAGCTAACTATCTCTTGGCCAAAAAGATTCAGTTGGCAAATGAAGTGTTCAGAAAACCTTAGGATTATCAGGTCTGGGTAACCAAAATGTGGATGAAACTCGAGCAGATTGAATTGTTAATGACAACACGACATTTGGTTGGGTTAACAAATACTCATCAAGTTATAAAGCCCAAGAACTCACAGGATTAAACTTTGCTGCAGTAGCTTGTTCAATGTCATCCACTGAAAAAATTCCAACTTCTACAAGCTCCAAGAGCTCTTTCCTTGAGATATTCCATTCTTGTTCCCTCTAATCATTTAGAACAAAAAAGGTGATTTTAAAAGCGATCATTTATATATACACTATCTCTAGAATAAACTCCAGAGGATATTATACCCCTTTTAGTACATTTCTTTCCACAATGCCTACTCGAAGACCCTTAGCACACAGAGCAGTAGCAATGAAGATACCCAACGTACCTCCACAAACTACCACGTCAAATTTGTCAACTGCCTTGTCACTCAGATTCGAACGACTTGATACATGTGGCATACTTTTAACTACTTGCTGAGGTTCTTCCAATACTGCAAAATAGATATGAAGAGTTCATTCTCAAAGATCACAAACAAAATGATTAAAATTACAGCATATGGAAGTAGCATGAATTCTACCAGTTTGTTGTTAAAAAAAAATGAATTCTACCAGTTTGAGCAGAACAGATGTTAGACCATATCTGGTCCAACCTCTTCAAAGCATTATAGGAATATGACCCACCAGCACCACCAACTTCGCCACTTACATAAATGCTCTCCATTATCCTCTACAAATTTGAATAAGAACAAACCCAATTAGAAAGCATAAAATGGATGTCACTACAACATTTAACAGTAGCTCGTTGCAGTTATCGCAATGGTAATTTTAGTTTACTATATTTTGAAGAGCCATAACAATAAAAATAAATAACCTGAACTCAATATGACTGAAACTTTGGGGAAAAAAAAAATTACTGAAACTACTACACCAACTCATGAAACAATAGCATCTCTATTATTTGGATGGCAAAAACACACCATAAGTTTATCTATGACTTATTTTCCACAGAAACAAACAGAATTTAGAATTGAAAATATTAATAATAGCAAAAACTTACCTGGGTTCTTGAGGGAAAAACTTGTGCTCGCAAAAACATGTTTCTTTGGGTTCTTGCCTTTCTTTCCTGAAACTGTGGGCTCACTTTTGGATACTGAATAACTCCATTGCACATACACAGTCCAAGCTGAAACATCATCCCCATATTGGGACACCACCTAAAGCATCAGTCTTTCCCTCTCTCCGTTAATATTCTTTGCCATTTTTCAACCCATAAATGTATGTGTCACAGAACTGGACACGTAAGTGCCCAAAACTCCTCTGGAATTTGTTTCTTTCCTATTTCACCCTTGGTACCCGCGGGTGATATGCGATAAGCTGACCTACTTGTTTCTTTAACATAGTCCTAATCAGATAAACCTCAGTTCCTCTTACCAGGGGTTTTAGAAATCAAAACAAAGAGAAAGAGTCAAAATTTTTGCTGCCCAGTGCTCATCCTTATTCTTTGGTAAGCGCTGCTGCTTTCTTCTATGTGATATTAAAACTACTTTCTTTCTTTTTTATTTATAAATTTTCAATTTTTATGTTCCCTTTTATACTGTTTCGAATGTATTTTGTGCTTGGTTGCTGAGAAACTGAGGATAACAGGAGGAAATGAAAATTTTGAAATTCCGCCTTTTCTATTTATTGTCAATTTGGATTCCGAATTTCGGACCCAACCTGCTTATACGCTTGTCTCAAACCCTCTCTATTACACTGAAACAGTTGTTTTTTCATTTTTAACATATATGCTTTCTGTTTGGTTGCTGAGAAAATTAGGGAAAGTAGGAAGAAATGAATTTAGGAATTCAAATGCCTAACCTCTGCCACTGCCAGTGTAGAATGCTTTGTATCGACCACTTTGTTCCTCTCTCGGTCTTTCTCATACGTACACCAGAAAGTCATTTCTGTTATTGGTTATCAAACAACAAAATCATTCTCTATGAATAGACTATCTCAATTACCCTACCATGAAGAAAACAACTGCATTGAGAAAAAAAATGTACAAGAGAAAATGACATTCACCATTTTCGCAGTCAGTGGCATTTTCCAAATGACCTAAATAAATCTTTAAAAGTACATAGAGAATAAAACACTTTCTAAATCTTGATAAATGAGAAAGTTGATACGAAGCATTAGTGCTGAGCAAGTTGATACGAAACATTAGTGCTGAGCAGATGGCAAATGGAAAAATATTTTGTACAAGTAAATTTCAGCTGCATAAGTTTCATTTTTGGATAAGTTTCAGAGATGCATTATGTCATTAGTACCCCTTTAATATGTAGTAATCATGTACTCTTTAAGGAATCTTTCAGATGCAAAGTTGTCACTGTTCCAGTGACTCAGCAATTTCGCTGAAATGAAACGTGTGTTGGAAACAAATTCTAGGATTTCCCATTGGATTTTTTGCTCTGTAGTAGGTAGTTGTCATCTATTTTTATTGTTCAGCTCTTTGACAACATGAAAAATCCAAAAGCTCTGCCCTCCCTCTCTATCAATCCAAGGGTATTAGAATGGAAAAATCCATTAGATAATGAACTATTGAGTCTAAGCCATCTCTTGATGAATCAACAATTCGAAGTGCTTTTCTTGCGGGTAGTGCTAGAATTAGGGGATTCAATAGTGACAGCTACAGTCCCCGTTAAGAATTCCAAATGTAACAAAGTTTCTAGTGAATGCTTAATGAATGAAGAGTGTGATTCTTGATAAGTGATCATTTCAAGAACATAAAAAGAAAAGCTTCTTGTTTAGTTTTACTGCTCCCAACCATCTTCGAAGCTCAACGCCAACCCCAACATTTCTTTTTGAAGACAGTCGAAGAAAGTCTGGTTTCCAGATGCTGCTAACTTCCTTCAGAATTGTACTGAAAATCACAATCTCCCCTGCCCTTCGTTGAAGCAAATTTTATTATGCCTTGGCATAAAGAAATGAAAATGCTCTGATATATCTTTGCCTATTAATCTACCGCACAATGTTAATTGTATATTTAGTTATTTGAAAATTCATTTCTGACAATTTGGTCTGTTTGAATAGGTGAACGAGCAATAAAATTATGATTGCTATGGTAGGCATGATTGCAGCCCCAACGCTTGGTGGCATAAATCAAAGCAACAGAGCTTGTAGCAAGATGAGTAGCAGCAGAAGACAGTATCAAGGTATAAAGGCAATGAAAGCAGAAAAGTCTCTAGAGGAGTTGTACAATGTGAGGGTGGAAAGAGAAGTATCAGCAGAGCGACTGACGGAACTTGGGGTATCACAGTGGTCAGTATGGAAGACCGGAAAGTGCAGGTTGCCATGGGACTGGCAAGTGGACCAGTTTGTATACATAGAAGAAGGGGAGGTGAGAGTAGTAGCTGAAGGGAGTGAACGCTACATGCGGTTTGTGGCTGGCGACTTGGTTCGTTACCCCAAGTGGTTTGAGGCTGATCTCTTCTTCAATGCTCCATACCAAGAACGTTACAGTTTCCGAGCATATGGTGATGACTGACTGTTGAAATCTAAGACTCCATTGTTCTTTATGTGATTTTGAGAAACCCTTTCACCTATATAGAGCATGTTTGCATGTTTTAAGCTACAATCCCAAACGATTAGTTGCTGTGATGGTAGTGAATTATGAAAGTAAAGAAGTGTTTAGGATTGCTTGTGTTTTTTTTCTTTCGGCTTTTAAAAAGCATTTCTGAAAAAGCTTCATTTTGCTAAACAATCGGATAACTAATTGACTTTAAAGTCAAAAAATGCTTAAAAGAGGCTTTTGAGCAATGCCAAAAACCCACTAACAATCTCTTGTTCCAAACACTGTCATTAGAAAACTGCACTAAGTCCATCTGTTCCCTAAACATCTTTATACCAATTACTAAACTTTAACTCCACTCAGTACTCTGAAATCAAATTAGGGTGGGAGTTAAAAAAATCCAGAGTTGACGTTTGAGTAACCCTGTTGTTAAGGGTGGTGTACTCTTTCGCTTAAAAATCAAAATTCTCAAATTCAAATTAAAAAGAGAATGCTAAAAGCATTAAGGAATCGTTATAAAAGTTGGACAAAAGGAAGAGTCTTCTATGCATCATTACAGGAAATAAATACTATCAGGCAGGAATACGGATGCAGCACCTATTATAAACCAAATCCCTTATAATACACACACTTACACTTTTAATTAATGGCTGAAGCACAAAGTAAAAATAGAATGAGCCAATTACCCCAAAGTAGGATTTTAACCTGTTCCCTCAGAAACCTGCCTGCATTTGCCCAGTCGATGACACGATCAAAGAGACCCAGGGCGACAGGCTGAAATGACTTCCTGTATCTTGGCAATCAAGCCTCCAACCCCACTGTTTATCATTCAACCAATATAGTTAAAACTCCAATATCTTCAATGGGTGACATTCTCAACTGCCTGAAGTGGCACGAGGACTTGTCCCAGCAGTAACTGCTGCAGAAGAGACAAACTTTGATACAAGCACTGCCTCGTTGCTTATGGCCTTTGAGGCTGCCACATCTTCCAATCGTTTCCATATTAATTCTCTCTTCTCCTGCATTTCTCGCTCTTTGGCTTCATCTTCTTGGAATTTAACCAAACACTCATCAAACAGTTCTTGATCAGCATCCGAGAATATCTTCCTCACATTCAGTGTCAGGCTCTGAACAGCTTGGTTCCAGTGACCCCTCGTATTTCTCTCCAAAGCTGGGATGATTATAGGCAGTATCACTTTACGGTTTTGTGTTATCAAATTCCTTATATGGTCATTGTTCCACAAAAACAACGCACGTTCAGCCACCTGCCAGGAAATTCAATTTCAAAATCATCAATTTAAATAAATAAAAAAATCCTTCATACGGATCATGTATGAAGTGCAGCCAAACTTCTGTCAACATACAATACAATACAATGATCATATATTTCTTTTGATGGAATTGTTTCACTAACATTCACATGTTACACCTTCTCTTCAACGAGCCAGGTATTTGTAAACATTCATATGGATGTAGATTTCACCTATGACCTCATGCATCCAACTTACACAACAATATCCATTAAATTAAACAATCAAAAATATGTTCTCCATTTATTTACATATATGCCTTCACTATGATATTACCAGCTCACAATTTTGCAGTCATTTATAAATATTTAGTTTTAACATCACGAGATCAAATAGCTGCGGATCCCATGGTAAGAAATTGAAATGGATTACAGAATAAATCACCCCTTCTCATGACCTAATCTCATGCTGAATATAAAGGCTTATTGCCAACTTTTTGCAACTAAATTTATCCCTATCAAATGGCAAAATGTCTGCACACCACAAGACAATTCTTCTAGTTGTGGGATCTACTGCCCCCAAGCACATGTTTGAAAAGCTTATTACAAGTGATAAGCAGTTCTAAAACAATCAATTGCTTGTTTCTCAAGCAGCGTGGTTTGCAAAGATGCCATTGGGAACTAATCAGAAAGAAATAAGTGTGCTACTGTTGAATACTGATGCATGCATCAGAGGAAGGATGAGTTAATGGAGCACCATTTATCCATCGGATGGCAACCAGGGATATCTGATTGCAAACTATATCTATGATTTCAATTTATTAGGCTAAGCCAAAATAAGTCAGGCAAGTTTGCATGCTTTGACAGTAAATAGAGACAACAGACAAGGGATGACAAAAACGGCAGACTGATTCCTTTCAGTTTTATGGATATAAGGTGGAGGGCAACTAATTGGACTTCTGGATGAGCAAGTTTCAAAGGCCTAAGCTTGTGTTTGCACTGTATCTCTTCCTACAGTTTGTTTACACCGTCAGTATATTGAGAGCCCTTTAATAGTCTTTGAATAGAATTTGTTCCTTCAAATTCAGTGTTCCAGTTGCCTTTGGATGGTTTCCAAATGCCGCGTACTTGGGAAAAACCCACATCTTTTCTAAGAAAATTTAGCATCCAATAAAAAGATCTACAATACATTTTTTAAATTGCAAAATGCCATCCAAGAATAAATAACCCATTTTTGGTTATTAATTAACATTATATTTGTTACAACCCAACCCAGGAGCCGCAACATGTGTGCAGTTAGACCAAAGTCTAGCCGCAAGACTCCAAAATGATTCACCTAACTAGCCTTCATCAACTACTTAGGCCCAAATCCACTGGACTAAACTGGTTAAACCAAGTTGACTAAATAGTTAGATGGTCTAACTTATATATCATATCTCAATCATTATCCGATGTGAGAGCTTATAATATTTTACAAAATGAACATATTATACTCCTAGGTTTTCTGAAGCACTAAAATATACCAAAACTTTTGGAAAAAAAAAATTATGTATTATATCTCAAAGTAGAAGGGAGTCTTGGGGCAATGGTAAAATTGTCGCCACGTAACCAAAAGGTCACGGGTACGAGCCGTGAAATCAACCTCTTGCAGTAAATGCGACATAAGGCTGCCTACATTTACACTTTCGGGTGTGCGGCCCTCCCCGGCCCATGCGTAAAAACGGAATGCCTTTGTGCACCGGATGCCTTTTATTCTATCTCAAAGTAACAAAATTGTTAACAGTCAAGAGGAAGAAATAGCTTAAAAATAGTGAAAGCTAATCGCACTAAAAATTACTTCTATTTACCAATGTTATAATAGGCGCAAAAATCAATAAAGCGACTTAAAATTTCTACCTCAAGAAAAAAGGAAAAAGAAGAAAAGGAATTCCCTTCAGGAATTCACCAGAAAAGCAATGGTGCTAAATACTTGGTGCCTTGGTCACACAAATGTGACATACACCTTTTAAAAGCTGCATGAATATCATGCAGAAATATAACATCATCATCCTATCATGTGGATAAATGTGGACATTCTCCTTATACAAATTCTATCAAGCTGTAGGACATTATTCAGTTTTTCAAAAATGTTTAGAAATGTTGTATATCTATCTAAAATTGTGTGTTTGCATGTCAAGTACTAGCAACAGAAAGCACTTACATTTCCAATACAGTTAATATCCGGAAAATAAAGATTATTTGATTTGAAATTCAAATATCCTTTTGAAAACAATTAAAGTGAGTCATAGAATGGATAATAAAAGAAGTTCCAGCAGCAAATATATCACATATGGTAAAATTATTAGCTACTCAATATGATATTATCATTGTCTGTTAAAAAAAATATATGACATTATCATTGATGTTGATTAAAGAAATCGTCAAGCATAGCAACAAAGGCCAGAAACACATAAAATAAAACCATTCTAAATTAAGTACCTGGAAATGTGAACTGTTAAGACAGCGACTAATTTGACGGAATAAGGGGACCATGCAACGCTGAAATTCTGCTGACTGAGTGGCCTCTAAAACCTCCTCCAACTCACCAAGGAACATAACCTCTTTGGAACTATTAGTTATGGGCCAATACTTTAAGAGACCTCGAATTACAGTATCAGCAAGCTTGAAATCTTTTTCCACAAACTGAGTGATACAGTAAGAAAGCTGTTGATGATACATCGATACACACTTGGGCTTGTGAAGTGGAATCAAAGCACGGACAAGGAAGAGCTTGTGCTCTTCTTTCAAAGGCAAAGCAAACCCATTAATTATGCTGCCCAATATCTCAAGCAGTTCAGCGATGCCATTATGCCTCTCAGTCTCAAATATGAAACGATAAAAGATATTGTTTATAGCTTTCCTAATGAAAGGACGATGCACCATAAACTTCCCATAAATGCGATGCAGTATTGTCTTCAAATACTCCCTTTCTCTTTGGTCCTCTGAATCAAACAAATCCAGTAATCTCAACACAAATGAATGGTCAATGTATCTCTTGGCAAGCTTCGCATCAGTCTCTGTTGAAGCCACAAATCTGAGAAAAAACTCGTACACAATTTGAAGATGAGACCACGATGGCTCCATGGCCGGCTCATCCTCTTCTGGGTCAAACATTTCCAGCATCTTATTATCATGATTTGAGGATGGAAGTGTTCTAAACAAATTAGCGGCCACCATCTTAGTAATCTCTTGCATTGTCACCTCATTGAACTTTGATGTCACAGAAGTGATGTAATCAACAAGCTCAAGCAAGGTCTGCCTCTTAATGTCCTTCTCCTTGAGATTTTTAGAAGGATCGCTAAAATCAAACACAACGCAACACATGTTCAACTTCCTAATAAAGAGATTTTGCCTCTCTGAACTAGAAACATCTCTGAAGCTAGGCAATGGCTCATAAACCCAAGCAGAAGATACAGGACCAACTTGGTCCACCCCAGTAGCAGATTTTTTCCCTTGGTTAGATTTGTTCTGCGAAGCAATGTTCCCATTGTTAATGCGTGAAGCCCCTAGCCCCGAATTAGCAGACTTTGAAGAATTTGATGACTGTTTTGAAGAGTTTATGGAATTGGGTCCATGGGAAGAATTCAGAGTCGAATAAGCATTGACCCCACCATCATTGTTTGAGTCATTATTCGATGATTTTGAGGGTTTTCGAGGTAGCTTACCCAATATCTGTTTGATCATATCGACTAAAAAAGCTTTAACCTCCCAACCCAAGCCTTAATTCTAATTTTAACTCAATACAAATTAAAGCTCCCACCTTAAAAAAAAAGCCTCACGAACCAAGCCTTCTCATATTTGATTCAAAATCGCACATTAAAAAGATAAACAACCAAAGCTATCGAAATAACTCGCTAAAAGTTTCGCTAAAAGTTAAATAAACGAGTCTATGCATGCACCGTTCCATAACTCAAAGCTGAAATACCAAAATATGAAACATCCTATACACAAGATTTTAAATTGAAGGGGGAAAAGAAGAAAGAAACAGACTTACATTAACAAGATGATGAATGAAGGTGAAGAGATCTGAGAATGTGAAAGAAACCCTAGAAATCTGAGCTTTTAGGATTTGATCTGAAATTGATAAACCCTAAAATGCTTTTCTGAGCTTGCCCTCAATCGATGTTTGAGAAAGAGACGGGAAGGAGAGGGGAAGAAACAGAGACAAGACCAGAAAAACAAAAGGAGAATCTAATAATAAGTTTTTAACAATTCAAAACAGAAAAGGGAATTTTTTATTTTTTTTAAAAAAATTGAAAATTAGCTTTACTAAAATGGCCCAAAAATGAAAAAAAAAAAAAAAACTCTTCCCCTCTCTCTCTGTGCCTGTAAACCAAATCTGCTTTCCTTCTGTGGCAGTGGTTATTTGTACTTTATGGTGTAATTGTGTTATGTTTAGATGATTAGAAATAGGAATGTAAATAATATAGTAATTTTTGTTAAAATTAAAATTTTTTTGACAATTTTGTTAAAATTAAACACACACTTTTAAAAAAAAAAAAATTAGTAATAAATTATTTATAAAATTCCAAGTCGAAATATTACAGTTTCTATAATTATAGTTTATGGCTATTGGATTTGGTTGAGGGGTTAATTGACCGAAATCCCCTGACCCAATTTAAGGGTAAGCAAGTAGATGGAGATATTTTTGTTTCTACTTCACAATTTAGTGGAATCCTTATCTATACAGTAACCTCTTGTTTGGGTTGTTTGGGTTAGCTATTACCCAAATTTGGTAGCTCTATCATTACTCGTACTTAACCGCTATATTCTTGGTTTCGATTCAATATTGCTCTATTCAAGTTCAAGATTGGAAAGTGGTTCTCCCAAACTCTGGCTATTGGCGTTGACACATGTGATCGTAAGACCGGGATGTTAGGCACTTATAATTTTAGTGCTACTGGTGCTAGCATATGTGGTCGGAAAAAATCGAATTATGTGATCGATAAAACTAAAACTCGAGACTTTAGGCACTTATTATTTCAGTGCTACTGGTGGTAGCACATGTGGTTGGAAAAAATCAAACTAGAAAGACCACCCATGTCTATCTCTTGAACAGTTATAAAATGGCCATTTAATGAACTGGCCACAGTTAATTTGTAACTTAAAACTCTCGGTTTAAATAGATAAAAAAAAAAAGTAAATATTGTAAAAGTCTTGTTCTCATATGATAAGTTCAATTTACCACGCCTCTATCAATTACTCAATCTTATATGTTTATTTTATTGGCTTGCGTTTCTCGCAATGGAGCAACAAAACCCTGCTACTGTACATTACATTTGCAAGAGGATCAAGATGTGGATGGTAAAGATAATACTGACAAGGAGGCGGGTCAGTTCTATGTAGTTGGTAGGAGAGCGACATGGTCCTGATTCATACACATTTTTATGGCAATGATCATGATTTATTGCCACGACAATGTAATTCAAATTCCAAAGAAAACTACTCCTGATTTGCACCTCGTTTCCCTTAGTATGCAATTGAAAGAGTTGCATCAAAATGGTTGAATCTGGTTTGTTTCGAGGACAAAAATAAAAACGCAATGTCCTCTCCTTATATCAATACAAACAGTTGTTGCTCCCACTGAACCCTAACTGTTAAGTGATAACTGAAAGCATTTAACTTTCCTAGCATTACTATTACAGGTACAGGCTTTGTCACTAAACATAATATCATAATTTGGTCAACCATGAATTCCAAGTTAAAACTTATCGTCAGCCATACACAAAAAGCTCAATAACAATGCATGAGAACAGACATGGAGTTTACGTTGCAGAGTAAGATGTTCATCAATCCGCTGGATATTTAACAATTCTCAATATTGTATCCATAGCAAGCTCACATGTTATGCCAATATTTTCAAGCACCTATCCAAAATGAATATTATCAGAGCTTACAAGGCATTCTGTTAATATTCCATTTTCAACTACTCATTCAATACCCAGAAAACGTAGGACTCGAGAAGGGTTTCAAGCATGAATATTTGAAAGAAGAAATTGCATGCGCCTAGTTAACAATGACCCAACAGGTAAACCATAATTTCAGAACCTCCTATACAGAACATATAAATACATAATACCTCAGGGTGTCCCACCTCTTGCTCAATCACGGCCACTCTCACTTTATCGCTTCCAGTGCAATGGAGAAAAATAAATAGCCAAGATAGTCTTACAGCAATACACAACAAAGCTCGAGGATTTCCAGATTTTCAGTTCTGATTGGTCATCATGGGCACGTAAATAAGATAATGCAATTTTTTTCATACTCATGAGGGCATTAGTGGCTACAACGACCCGTCTCTAAGTCCATTCACACATACGAACACTAGAAACTGATAAATAAATAGTAATTTAAAAAAAAGAGCCTCTCCTTGTTTGTGCAAACATAGCATCTTCTCAGCACTGTACAATTCAACAGAGCAACAACAACATTCTGAAGCTAACGTGCAAGAAAAGTACCTCCTCGTGACATCCCAATTATCAGTTATCTCTTCCTCCGCTTTGTCTCAACCTAGCAAAAAGTATCAACATGAGATGTACAAATCATTAAGAAAGTCAAGGAGGGGGTGTTGGGGAAGATAAAATGCAAACTCTCGATTAGAATGGCAACTAAGATGACCAAAATAATCAAAAGCAAATTGCTTCTAGATATGAATGAATTCCATAAGATTTCGTATAAAGTGATTTGCAAATCTAGATATTTAAACGATTTGGCATCAGTCAGAAACTTATTTGGAATTCTACATATCATCAATCACATAGAATTGGTGGTTATAATTTGACCCAAATCCAATAAAATTTGCTAAAATTATGCAAATAAAGTCTGGTTAGATAATACATTTTGATTGACTTTGCTAAATTTATCTGGCTACTACATCGGTAAGCAAATGAAGTCCATGCTTAATAGAAAGAATGATCTTAAAAATTATGATATTAATTGGAAATGAAGTGAATCCCACATTCTCTAGATTCAAACAAGATGTAAAGAAATCATTCAAATTGAGCATATTTGGCTATGTTGCATGGAATTCCTTGACAGATGTTTTCACATTTCAGAAACGTGTTTGCATGTTCACTTTGCTTTGTAAATGTCAATTTATCGTGCAAAATTGTTCTTAGATTATTGACATTGTCAGTTATAAGTTCCCAATGTTCTGCATTCAGATTTACATGCAACACAGGGAACTAGTATAACTCCACTAGCTTTTCCCACAAACCAAATATGTCATTCACAAATAAACGTTCTATTGACTTTCAACTTGGTCAATAACCTACCATCAAAATACATTTATTACAATGCACAGTAGCATCAAGTATAAAATTCTTCAAGATGAGAGGTATCAAGGCAAAAGGCATGGTTCGTCTTAAAAATAGAATGGAATAGAAAAACATGTCTAATGTGAACAGTTTAATCCAGCTTAATTTTTAAGATAACAAAAAAATCTTCATAGTGAATGTTTACTTAGAGGGATGTCATTCCATCACAAAAGTACAATTTATAAATATCATAAAAATTTAAGCTGGTCGCTAGGCAAAGAAGAAAATGGAATCCTGAATCAACAATTGTATTGTATTTCCATTTCTACAGCAAACATCAGTTAAGGACTTTGACTATTGCTGTCTTCAGTGTTAATTATAGCAATGAATATTTAGTCGGGTTCAAACATAGTACAAATGTTTTGCATCATTAATACAAAGATTTTGTTTACCTTCCATGCAATACAGGAAAACTCACAGAAAAATGCAATTTATACAACTGACAAGTAATATCAACCTCTATACATATGATATGAAGACTTTCAAAACTGAAATAGAAGATAAATTCAATAAAAAAAAAAAAAATTAAGAAAATCCTCCTACAAGTATCAGGTCAGATATCTCTGCAGAGCAGATAGCAATTTAATTTGTCTATGGGGAAAAGGAACAAATAAATGCAAGAAAGAGAGAATTAATAACTCGTATTATGACTTCGGGCCCCTTTGGAACAAATAAATTCCATAAAAGTTTATGGAATTCATTTATAAATCCACTTTGTCATGTTATGAAGACAAAAAAAAATTGGATTTGAAGTTTAAATTAGACATTTAAACACATTAAATTCATTTCTAATGAATTTAATTAGGAATTCGTTTACAAATGAATTATAAACCCACAATTCATTCATTCCAAAGTGGGGGTTCAAGAATATTAAGTTGCACACATGACACAACATAAAATTAAAGGAGATGTTATGAGTTTTGGACAACCGAGATGCCATCCTAATGCCTAGAAACATGAAGATCATAATTCTACAGAGTTACTAGGGTTAAAGCAGCATGCCATATTCTCGTAAAGATTATGCCATATCTTAATTAGTGAGATGGTACACTATGCCTTTTAAAGACTTTCCCCAGAGGAGCAGTAAATTTTCTGCATCATCTGCAACTTTGTATGATAAGAACCAAATACCCCATATAAACATCAATATTCAGCAAATCAAACATAAAGTGAGAAGCAAAATCTAACAATTTAAAACATACGCCAACCATTTAATACCACAAACTAGAGGCTTCAACAGAGATTAATGTGGCAAGCTTGTTAAGAATCTTCAAACCAAATCTCAAATAAAACCCAATTCCCCATCTACTTGCAATTTATTTGAACTGCAAATTGTTACTGAAAGATTAGACAGTACCTACACATCAAGAACATATTAATACAATCAGACAACAACAGTTTGATGGACCAACATGTTGCATAAGATACATATTGTCATACCTACCAAAGGAAATTGCACTTGCTTAAGTAGACAATTATCAATTCCATATAATTAGGAAACAACTCAATTTAGCCTATATTCATATTCAGCCCACTAAGCTCAGAGACTGCTTTAAGAGGTAAGACCATGCTCTCATGTATTCTATTGAGACTCAGGGAACCAGAATTAGCAATTCACAAGCAAGAGCCATTTAGTTAAGCATACACTCAATACAAATCCAATGAAGAGCATAAGGAGCAAAAGGGCATTTTAATAATTTGCAGCATTGTTACTTTTTCCCTTGGTTTATATTATGCATTAAAAGCAGAATTTACATCTCATGGTAGTCCACCTAAAAACACAGCAGATTTTATTGTATTGCATATTAAGAAATCAATAAATTCCCAGGACCTATGCACAATATACACTTTATCCCCTAACTACTAAAAATTTACAACGTCATCTCACATTATCATCACAAAATATTACTATAACAATTGGAATGGGCAAAAGAAAAAGATGTTATCACATGGTGCATCAAAAATTGACTGCTAGTTGCAAATACTTCACACCACTAAAACACCACCTCAGAAATTTAGCCCCACAGTTGCACCCACAACCAGATTTGTAAAAGGAACAAAACTCACCTTGGCATCAACAGATGATGATACTGGGAATGCATTTAAAGATCTTTTTGCATCATCATCGGAAGCACAGTCAGAACACAAAAAGTGATCCAATTTCTTGGCTTCTTCAATTGTCATTCCCATACATGAAGGATGAAACCTGCAACATATAAGCAAATATTAGGAAAAACATTTTGCAGATTCATACTTGTTACAGCATGATTGCCAAAGTACATAATAAAAACCCGAGTATATAACATTTGTAACATCAAGCTCAAGAGGTGCATGATATATCACAACTTCATAATTAAAAAATGCAACCCAATTAGTTAAGTGCTCTACCATTGTGTTTGTTTGTGGGTGTGGGAGTGTTGCATTTCCTGCACCACTCAAATAATCTGCAATCTCCAAATAGTTGGGCCAGCTAGATCTATTTCTCAAACCCACTCAGTTTGGAATATTCCCAAGTGCCCCTTCACAATTTCAGTCAACAGAGAACAAGACAATCTCAAAGAACTATAGATGCATACCATCCTAAATTGAGCATTTCTCTTAATGATTAGATAAAATGCAACACTGTTCAGATGGAGAGACATTTGAAACTAAGATAACTTCTTGTGGTGTGCCCTCTAGAAGACATCGGTGCAGTTGGTTTTAGAAGAGTAAAGGAATTTCACCATAGTAATCTCTAAAGTTTTCAAGAAGCTTAGACAAGAAGCAGTAGAAAATGACTCTTAATCCAAAAGAACTAGGACCAACAAACTTTAAGCGATCTTACTCAATGCTAATGAAATAAGGTCCTTGGCCTCTATTGATAGCAGGAGTTAAATCTAGGAATCACCAAAGAACTCAATTGTTCTATTAAATCTTATTTAATTGGTTCTCCTTAATCAATCATTTGAAAACATTTCTTCAATATTATAAATCACCCAAACTTCCACCTACTCCCTATCAAAAGGGAAAAAGATTCAGACTTTTTGCAAACCAACACTATTATTCATCGATGTGCAAGTTTTTCCACACCTGAAGTTTCAATTACATATAGCGACTACAATATAGCCTTATTTTCCCCACATGATTAATGTTTTGATTTACTTATATGTCCAATTCACATTTGCTGCAACTGAAGAGTATCATCCTTGCTTTGGAGGCTTCAAGCATAATGCCTAGACTTGTGTGCACAGCTGTTTGCAATCGACTTAAATTAAAAGCCATCGTGATTTTTTCATATGATTTTCCAAATATTTCAACCATTTCAGGGAAAAAACTTGAGAAAGAATTTGGGTTAAAAGAACATCTGCAGGGTGTTGCAACATAATTTTATCATGTGGATCCAAATCATGAGTATTCCATGAATAATTAACCATTCAACCATTTAATGAAACGATTTGGGATAAATTAGGAGAGGGTCTACAGGAAAAATTAAAAATAGTCACATATAGACCATGCACATCCCATGGCAATGTGTGGAGGAGAGGAACAAAAGAAGAAAGAAAAAAGAGGAAAGTTCGACAAATCCCTACTATCATGACAGCTCAATGATTATCTCCACGTGTTACAAGTTGCTGAAGTTGGTGCAGAACAAATAATCTACAGCCTAAAAATGGCTAATAGAGCCTGCAAATCTGTGTTAAATTGAATAATTTTAGTTTCACAAAAGCACTACTATCATGAAGTAAACTTTCTAAGCCAAAATACAAGATGCTACTGCAATCTAGGGGGATCCATTATTTGACATGTCTTTGGAAACTTACTGGCATACCATATAGGCAATTAGGAAGACATAAATTCACCGTTTGCCACTGGGATTTTATGAGCTTCAGTAAGCAAGATCACTAATTTCAAGTTAGGATCTTCCATTAAAAGCTCTGAGCTTGGCAACATCCAACAGGACTTCAAATTGATTGTCCAATTTGCAGCCATACTGGATATGAAAATAATATAGAACACAGGAACAGAAGCATTTCATTTTTAATCTACAGAACTCAAATATGTTAAATTCAGACTGTTTAACACGTGTTGCTGATGAATAAGAACTACACATATTATCTGCAATAGCTGAAAGGACCACATATTCACAAATGCAATCTGACAATGTTGATTAACGTTATTTGTTGCGGTCCTAGTTCTTCAGAAATAAGATATTTGAAAAAATTTCAACATAACCTAAGATTGGCAAATTCAAACGGAGAAGTATTATACTATTACAGTGACAAAAGTACTGGACAAAAGTGTCCATTGCAGATCAAAATTCATGTTAGTTCGACGAAAAATGGCGTGTATAAAACAAGTGAAATACACTTCTTGTCATGAAGAAAGAACGAGAAAAATTTACCAATCTTTGCAACCTTCGCACTGCACCATCAGATCATCTGGATTGTATGGCATCTCACACTTACAGTACCTTCAAAGAAGAACCAAGAGAACAATGAAAAACAACAATGAGTCCACCGCTTCAAGCTAACAAAAATAAATTAAAAGCCAATAACAGAAACGCATAAGAATTAGAATACTCACACGGCTACACGGTCAGGGGTGAAACCGCCAGTGGCAGCCTTGTATTCAAACCTACAAAAGTAATCCTCAGCTCCAACATTTTCAAGCTTAGTATAGTTCTTGAAGGAGTGCACAGTGCACTTGCCTTCAATCGTGTGTGCACTCTGGACATCATAATGGTCTGATAAAAAGAGTTCTTTAGCCCCATGAAATTGACGTCGCCCGCCGATTGACTCTTCTGGCCTGTAATACCATCGTACACGGACTTTAACGTTGTTGCGATGATCAGCCTCAATCTTCTCAACACGAGCCACATACGGAGGCTTATCGGAGTCCGATGGACGCATTAAAACACAATCACCAGCTGCAGCAACAAATAAAACATCAAACGAACCCAAAAACCGAATAATTAAAACGAACATAAAATTAACAAACAAATAAAAACAAAATTTACATAAAATTAACAAACAAATAAAAACAAAATTTAGGGGAAATGAACAAAATACCATATAAGATAAAAATTAAATGGCAGAAAAGGAAACAAATTTTTGAAAATCGGTATGGAAGTCAAAAGAATTTAAATGCAAAATCCAAAAAGCAAACAAAAGAAATGAGGAGAAAAAGAGGGAGAAGTTCATACGTCGAACAACTTTGTTGGTGCCCTTAATAGAGTAAGAATCGAGGTCTTTTTTGCCTGGTTTGGTTTTGGCCATGAATGGATAAACAGAGAAGGAATAATAGAAATGGAAGATAATGGAGGAGAAATGGGAAAAGCAAAAGACAAAATGCGTAAAGGATTGAGAAGGATTGTTGGGAAGAAGAGGGAAGAGAAACCCTAACAGCTAAGAATTTGCAGCTTTAGCTAGTAGGAGATGTGTTGTGTTGTGTTGTGTCTGTGTGAGAGAGAGTGTGAGGTGGGGCTATGTTGTGATGCGAGCAGGAGAAAGATGGAGGACACGTCATCATCCATAATCTTCTATTTATGTATGTATCTACATACGTATTTATTTCTTTATGTCTAAAATACCCCAACCACAGTGAGTAAAAAAGGCAAGTGTTTAATTTGACAATTATATGATTCGCTTTTAATTCGGCAATCCAAATGAAAAATGAAAAATTGTCAATAGTTCGGCTAAAAAATCCATTGACTTTTAAAAAATAGATACGATTAAATTCATATTTAATACCGTACTTAATTAAAAAATACAATTTAAAAATTCGACTATTATTTTCTTTTAATATACCTATTTTCAACATTTCAGAATAAATTTCAACCATTTCTAACAAATTTCAACCATTATATGATAGTCTTTAGCCATTTTAACTTGAATATAACATTCAAAGCACTATTTCATACAAATTTCAATAACTAATTCAGAATATAGCATAAATTATATATGAGGAGTAGAGCAATTATGTATGCAAAATGCAATTATTTACCTAAAATCTAAACTAATAGA
The DNA here is from genome assembly GCA_949640765.1 of Croton laevigatus. Classification (NCBI taxonomy): domain Eukaryota; kingdom Viridiplantae; phylum Streptophyta; class Magnoliopsida; order Malpighiales; family Euphorbiaceae; genus Croton; species Croton laevigatus. The sequence goes on along the minus strand of CATIWJ010134371.1, from coordinate 19,776 downwards.
AATTATATATGAGAAGTAGAGCAATTATGTATATAAATTGCAATTACTTACCTAAAACCTAAACTAAACTCAGCAACTAAAGTCCAAACTTGACAAAAATAAAGTCTAAAATTAAGTAATTAACAACTAAATTAACTAAAGAATTAGGACACATTAAATTCAAAAAGTCATTCGAGTTGACTCAAAGCCAGTAATTACTTTTATTGTAAATTCTCATATTGTTTTATGAACTTGATTTTTTTCCATTTACCACCTTTTTTGTACTTGAATTTTAATAATCCGGTTAATTTATTATTTATTTTTATAAAAACAATGTCATTCTCATATTTAATATTAAGAAAAAACTAAAAAAAAAACATAAATTTATTGTAAAGTGCGATTTTCTGGACTCCAAATTCCGTTTTTAGATTAAAAAAATTAGGGATTTTGGAGGTCAAATATTCATGTTTCAAACGTGTTTAAAAACGTTAGGTGCCATTTTTTTCAGTTTAAAATTACATATGCTTAAAGTGACGGAAAAGCGTGTTTAAAAGGGCAAAAATTCATATTTGCGCTTAAAAGCGTTTAATTCTCATTTTTACTAACAAAGCCCCAAGTATACATGATAGTAACACAAAATTTTAGTTTTTTTTTTTTTATATGAACTCATTTTTTTAACTACGTTGCACGTATCCACTCTTTTAGGCACTCGTTATTTAATTATATAATAGTTTTAATTTTTATTTAATTATATATATAATTTATTATTGAGAAATAAAGAAAAAATTAATGTTAATTGATTATATTTATAATAAAATAGTATTTCTTATTCGAATATGATTTATTTTAAACTAATTAATAATTAAAATAATATTCTTTATTAGAATATGATTTGAATATAATTAATTAATTATAAATAATTATATAGTATTTCATTTTAGAATATATATTTTTTATTTGAATATAATTTAAATTTAATTAATTAATAATTAAAATAGTACTTTTTATTAGAATATGGTTTGAATATATTGATTAATTATGAATAATTATATAGTATTTCATTTCAAAGTATGATTTGAATTTAATTAATTAATAATTTAAATAATATTCCTTATTAAAATATAATATTCCTTTTAATAAGACCCTCCTTTAGTGATTGTAAGTGCAAGTAGAATATTTGCACATGGCTTCTAAATTTTAAAAAATTAGAAAAATAGTATTTAAGTGTGTGCTCTAGAAATTGAACTTAGAATATGTAGCTTGTTTTTACTAAGCATCTTCAACTGAGTCACTCTCAAAATACATATTTTTATTTATTTTAATTATATATATCATAATTATTATGGGCCCAATACCTAATTTTAATACTTTACACAGTCTCTAAATTTATGAGACGGCCCTCTCTACCATCAACGAGTCCCAGATACCTAATCGAGTACAAAAAAACATATGCACCACCTTCCTAGATAGTCACAAATGATGCCTTCGCCGCCACTCCTTGGTTTGCCTTTTGAACCTCCATCAATATTTAACTTGAGAACATATTGCAAAGGTGCTTTCTAGTAAACCTTCGATTACTTGTCCCTATTTTCTAAACACTCCAAAAAGTCGATTGGACCAAGCTTGATCATTAGTCTATAATTGAATTGTAAGAAAAAAAATCCTAGAAGTTACATTCGGCCACTGACCACTGATACTAATAAATCCTTGCACATTCCACCATCACCAAATCTTATGAAGTACATGTACAAAAAATAATAGGCTCGTGCTTTCAAAAATTAGGAAACGCAAAATCTTTAGCCTGTTTTTGGAATAAATTAGAGAGTTCGCTCTAATTTAGAAAAAAGTTAGTAAATAACAATTTTTGAAGTTTAGAGTTAAGTAAATAACAAATATTTTTCAAAATTAAGTAAATAACATAGTTCTTTTTAATACCTACTATGCCCTTGTATACATATAACCAATTTATACATATATATAAATTTTATATACCGATATATAAATTCATAATAAAATATATACGAATTCATATATAAATATATTTATATATAATTCTTATATACACATATTAATAATAAAAATATATATAATATTTATATACACACTTCTTATACACACATATATGCAAAATTTATATACCTATATACAAATTTGTAAATAGGTTGATTTATACAAAGAGAAAAACTAACATTCAACAAAATTTATATATCTATATACCGATATATATAAATTCGTTTTTGTGTGGAATCTTACATTACATTTACATTAGCCTTAAAAGTTTCTAAATCATGACTAAATCTACATTTATCTCTATACTTATATGAATTCTTGAACTAAATTTTTTTTAATTGTTTTTGAGTTTATAAGAAGGTTGAAGATAACCTTTAGGAATATTTATGAAATAGTCTCTAAAAATGTTAGAAAAGTTTTAAATAGGGTCAATTTAAATTAAAGAGGAGAGAGAGATGATAAGAATAGATGTGTATTTGTAAAATTGAATCTACGACATTAGCATGCAATCGGATGGGAATTCATTAACCGGCAATAATGAATTCTGTACAAATTTATGTGAAATCCATGTATTTTTAAGTAAGAATTTGAAGTTTAGGAACTAATGTGTGAAAAACTCTCAAAATTCAGATACTTTAGGTGAAATTTAGCCATTATTTTAGGCTTTATTTTGATTGAGGGGTGTAAAATAAAAGTGTAATGTAAAATAAGAGGGTGAAATCACCTCATTTGTTTTATTTTGTTATTTTACACATATGTATTTGGATTTATGAAAAATAATGGTGTGAAATAAATGTAATTCAAATTAAAATAAATAATATAATATAAAATTATTTTAAAGTAATAAAATATAATAAATTTTTAATAATAGTGCTACATGTCAATATATGAAACAATTGTCATATGCCAACATCATTCTTACATCACTTTTATATTAAACACAATAACGTTATTTTTTCTCCAAAATTGGAGGAAAGCCGTATCTTATAAAATGGAGTTTATTATACACTCACCTCATAGTTTTACATCAAAACAAACAAAATAATTTTAGTTTTCCTATGCATTTTATATAGGTTATTTTACTTCTACCCAAACTTTACATAAAAACAAACGTATGCTTAAAAGATTAAAAAAGAGAAATGTTTTCAAATTTAACATCAAAACAAACTAAACAATTTTAGTTTCTTTATGCATTTTATATATATAGGTTATTTTACTTTTATCCCAACTTTACCCCAAAACAAACATATGCTTAAATATAAAAGAAGTGAAATGTTTTCAAGTTTAGAAAAGTGTGACATTTAAAGTTTAGAAAAGTGTGACATTTAAAGTTTTTGATTTGAAAAAAAAAATTTGGACCATTTCTCAATTTGTGCATGTCATCCTTGCGGAGGTGCCATGCTTATCATCTCCGTATCGTTCCAATTTTATCAGATGTCCCCGAAGGACGGATAGAGCTATTTTAATTATGCTTAGAAATGTTTGCAACTAAACCTAACTTCAATGTAGGATATAGTTTGCTTGTAACCAATAGCGTCATCTACACTTTTGAATACGTCATCCTCTCACATTAGATTTTGATCTTGTAGTGTTTGGACCGACCACATACATATTTTTTTCTCCAAACAAAGCATAAATGCATATTTAGATATTAGGCCTGAATTTGAACCACCATACGTCAGTTTTTCCCCATTATTGAACAATTAATGCATCTATAGTTAAAAAATATTTCACCCTAACAAGTTAGGTTTGAATTTCCACACTAATATACTAAAAAAAATCATAATGCTGAGCTGAGTTGAATCAAATAAAAATAATAATAAGATTTAGGAAATGGCTAATATGCGTTCGTCCGTATATACGGATATTTTTTTAATTATTATTTTTAAAAAATAAAATTATAGATTATTCGTATTTAGTCTTTGATATCTGTTTAGTTTCGATATCAATTTTAGAGAATCATAATTTATAAATTTGACTTTATTTTAAAAATATAATATAAAATAAATAAAACCGTATTTAAAATTGATTTTGAAACTAAATATAAATAATTTATAATTTTATTTTTAAAAAATAAAATAAAATCCTCGGCATATGAGGAGGACTGCATACCAGCCATTCCCTATGATTTACGTCTGGATGGCAACTGGACTGGATTAGTTGAGACGTGATTTGTGTTTTCACTTTTTAGAAAGTATAAATCGTTTCTATGATGCTCAATTAAGAGTTCAAACTTCAAAGCTTTGGACCATTTTGTTCAGGGATCACATTACTTTTGGGCAGGTTGCAGAAAACAATTATTATTAATAATTTACTATGTCTTCTATTGCCAGGTTCCGTATTCTATTGGCCTGCTCCGTTCTAGTTTAGTTTTTGTTTTTCCATATAAATAAATAAAACTAACAAAAAGTACTTTGTTAAAAAAAGGGATAATAGATAAAAACTTTTTATGTTTACACTTAATATACGAAAAATACTCTGTCTTTCTTTTTTAGGTAAAAATTATTTTATGTTATATTTTCGTCAACATTTTTCTCATTCTGTCTATTTTTTTCGTTAAAATAACAAAAAAAGGATCAAAATGTAATTTCGACGGTCCTTTTTATAAAAACTCAAGAAATGAGGACCAAAAGGAAAATTTTCCCATCTTCTTGAAATCAAGATGAACAGGAAAGCAGAGGGCGATTTATCAAACCTCCGATCTTGCAGAGCCGTCGCTGCTGCCATAGGCCAACCTTTGCCGGAGGTGAGCCGCGATGGTTAGTAACCTTCGCCGAGCTCTTCATCCACGGCCACTTTGTTGATCAAGGCTTGGATGGAAGGCGATAAAAACATGAACACGAAGAACAATTCCTTCGTTTTTAATTTTCCAGCAACCGTCCGACGCAAGGCCGCCTCGACGCTATGAAACAAATCCACGGCAGCCACCGCCATCATATCCACCGTTCTCCACCATCAAACCACCAAACCAACACCACAAGTCATTCGGTTTCTCTCTAAGAAGTCTTCTAGTACCCAAATCGCAAGGTACGGTGGCTGGAAAGCTAAGAATCGAAGCTATGGAGATTTCGATGCTACCAAATCGCCGCCACCTCCACTACTTCAACCTCTGCCATTAATGACCTGAACACGAGAACAAACAGATCTGGGTCTTTCCCTTTCGGTCTTCAAAACCACAACAACCTTACTCTTCCTTACGCCGGTGATTTCATCGTTCGATTAATCAATTACCAAACTCAAGAAATCTATGTCAAAGATCTCGAGTTAATGGCGACATCGGAAGCTTCGTCGTGGCTGGTTCATCTTCATCCTTTAGGCGAAGAAGCTTCATCGTGGTTGGTTCATCTGGATTCTCCGTCCAGCATTGGGGGTCTCGGGCGGCGTTGGTGGTGAAGGTGTCGGCCGGCGGTGGTTGTGATATGAGATGTAAGGGGTTGAAGAAGAGGAGTTTGGCAAATTTCAAAATAATCCCTCATTTGTTTAGTTTTTTGAAAAGGACTCCGTAAAAATTACATTTTGATCCTTTTTTTGTTATTTTAACGGAAAAAATAGATAGAATGAGGAAAATGTTGACGGAAATATAACATGAGGATTTTTTTGCCTAAAAAAAAAGACATGGAATTTTTTGTATATTAAGTATAAACAGGGAGTTTTTATCTATTATCCCTTAAAAAAAAAAAAAAAGAGCCTAACAAAAAGTAAACACCTTGTTAATAAAGCAAATAATTTTGCACAAAATTCAGGTCAAACCTTCCCTGCTTCCAACAATATAGGCAAATATAGATAGAATAAAACCTAACAATCTTTCTGGTTAGAATTTCTGTATGACAACAGAACTTGCTATACCAGCCTCCTCTATTGTTTGCTTTGGATCAGTTAGTTGTTTAGGAGGGAAACCCATTGTCTGCAATTGGTAGTCCCTTCCCCCTCCCGGTCTTGAGGCCTCAATGAAGCCGCGTATATCACTGATAGTATGGTGCAAGTTGAAACGAGAGACCATGCGTGTGCCATCTGCCAACCTTAGCTGAATTGAAGTTGTTGGTAATGATGAATCTACAACTAGACCTACAGCTGGTAATGGAGCTGCCTTCAGAGAGGTGGGAGAAGTTGCTTCAGCATTTTCTGCACTGCTGCTAGTGCTACCTATAGTTCTTCCAATACCATGGAATGAAGTTTGGCGTCTCCTCTCTGGTTCCTGCATAAATAGAAAATCAAATGAATTAAGATTATGAGGGTAAACAGTAAGGGGAGAAAAAGAAAAACACGTAGAGAAGCAAAGAACGCACAGAATAATTTTCTTCCCTCCTCATGAGCTCAAGATGGACCTGAGTCTTCCTATCTTTTGGCTCAAGCTCCAAGGGGCACTCCGACTTCTTGATGCTCTTCATTGAGATACAATAAATCGTTAAAGAATATAATTATACTAGTAACCACGCAACAAGAATCACAAAATGCGTCAGCTGTCAAATAAACCATCTCGACACTGCCCTACCTGAGGTCAGAGAGAACATAATTCCTCATGAACATTAAACTTAGACCTAACAGAAAGGTTTTGATAAACCAACACTTACATTTGGATTCTGCCACAAATATTTCTCTCATCCAAAAATTCATACCAAAGACAAGCATGCATTATTCAGATCCACCAACATACTGGAACACTTATGTCAATCTATAATGCTGTTTTCTCCGCCATAATTTGCAAATCTAGCAGCCAGGACAAACCATCTACTTCAGTTTGCCAGTAAATGTAATAGCATTACACCTTTAAATGAGTTATATATTTCTTACGCCTTACATGTGGATTGACATTAACCAAAATACAAGACAACATGGTCACTAAGGTAAGGATGGTGTTTACAGATTGCAGAAAATAATTGAATATTACCTCCAAGAAGGATGCATTAGCAGGATCATCAAACCTTCGCAAGGGGCCACCGTCCACAGTAAAGCCATTTCTCCAGAGAGTGACAGTGTGTTGGACAGGCTCAGGTGGTTTAGGAGCAAAAGGAACTGTCCCACCTGAGAGTAATCTCCCTGTTCCAGTGAAGCTTACAGAACTTGATGAAGATCGATAATCAGCTGGTTCACCTGAATTTCTAGCTTGATCAAAAACAGCATCAGCGTCATAATGCTTGGAAGGGTCTTGGACTAGCATTCCACTGAAACCAAAACCAGCAATATGTAAATAAAACATATTTTTTCGCAAAAAAAGTTTGTGCCAGCACTCATTTAATGAAGTGAATTAGAAAGTACTAAAAAATATCTAAATAAGAGGAAGAGAACTCATAATAGTTTAGAATGAAAACACTGAGAGTGCAACAAAAAGCATTTTACTGAACTTATGACTGTAGCTGCTCACACATCTAGGAAACCTCATGTTCATAGTTAATGAATGCGTGAAATTTATTTTTGCATTCTTTTCCTATATAAAAGGAAGTTACTAGTGTGACATTCTTTTCTTCTAAAAGGGAAATTAATTCTAAATTACAAGAATAAATACAATACATTCTGCTCATCAGGGCTACTGAAAGACAACAACAAATGCAGCTCGAGAACAGGATGAAGGCGATACATCATTGTAATGGATTTTAAATTAGGTTGATAATTCCTTGAGAATAAAAACCTATTTTTTTAATTATAAATTCGATTCCTTACAAGAAATTTACACAAATTTGGATGAATTCAGTAAAGTTTAAGCTTTATCGGAGATTATGATGCAATGCCAACCACCAGTACTCCAATTGAATATTGCTTCGACGAGTAGAATAAATTAGGATCTTCGATTGATTGTTAAAATGGAACTATTAACAAAAGCTTAGAAAAGAAAGTTACCTCTTCTCGCCACCGGTGTAAAACTGCTGCGGCTCATAATCATCGTCATCGCCCTCACTGTCGGGCCCAACCTCAGGCTTACTATTCAGATCAGAAAGAGTGCGAATTCCTCCACGCTTCCCACTCCCACTGCCAGCAGCTGCCTTAGCCGGTTTTTTACCGCTCGATCGCAGCCGATAACGAGCTCGAGAAGGAGCAGGAGAAGGAGAGCGAGAGCGAGAGCGTGATGGAGATTGCGAAGGAGAGTAATTAGGAGACTGAGACTCTGACGGCGTTGACGAAGAAGGAGAGGAAGAGTTAACGGCGCGATTAGAAGGAGCAGTTGGAAGAGATGCTAAGGGAGGATCGACATGATCATAATTAGCATGGTTGCTGTCTAGAAAAGTAGAGACGGCAGAGTCAAGATTAAATTGGTGACTCTCTAGGTAGAATAGGGCTTCTTCTCTGGTGGAGGAGGTGATCTCACAGAAAGAATTGATCAGTGCAGCGTTGTTAACGGCGTCGTTTTCTCTGAGATCGTCCATTGGAGGTGGTATGCTAAGCTTCTGATTTTACAATTTGCTCGGCAATTGGTATAAAAAACTAATAATATCAGTGCTATATTTTAGGATGTGAGTTGAACAGCACGACGGCACCGTCAAGTGAGCTTCGATGGATGAAAATGGGAGTGGATAATACTATTTTGTCCTCCACTGATGCGGTTCGGTCTGTTCGTCGCTGGCCGGCTCAAATTAGACAATCCAATTCCTTTTTTCCCCTTAATATATAGGAGATCGAATTCAAAAGAAAAATATTACTACTCTTTTTCGTAAATAAATGAAATTTTTACTATTTATCACTTTTTTCTTTAAATTTAATAGCCAAAATACCCTTAAAATATGAGAGAGTATAAATTAAGACAGACGCAATCCACATATTACTACGACTATACCTCCAAAAAGTACATTAAAAATCAGACTTAATGTGATTGCTTAATTATTTAACTGATTAACTATTTATTTGCTACAAACACACTCCTGAAAAATTCATATTTCTCAGAAATACAGTACGCGGATCGTATGTTCTGTGCTTTTTTTGTAATAAGATCATATTTTTGTAATTAAATAATAATATAAAGTATAGTTTTCTTGAAAAAAAAGTATAATTACCCTTTTTTTTTTTAATATGGATTTTCATACCGAAAATAAAAAAATAGAATGGTGCGAGGCTAAAAAACTAAACAACTTATGTTGAATTCCGAAATAATTTTACAAATGGGAAATGAGCTGATTTCATATTAAAATTGATGGAAATTCCATTTTCATAATACTATATTGAAACTTCAAACTACAATGTCATAATTTAAAAACAAAAAAAATTAAATCTTCATCCACAAATATAAATTCACCTCTCTTTTAATGAAAAAAATCAATTTATCTAAATAATTGCGAAATACTAAGTATTTAATTTTATATTTTTATTGTTTATACTTTTAATATTTTTTCAGGATAAAAATAGAATATTTCAGTTTTCAACCTTCTTTGGCTTATTTATTTTCGCCCTTTTCCTTATTTTGGGTCCAGGTCAAACCGAATGCATCATTTTCAATATTTTTAGTGCATTTTCTTTCTACTTTGTACCATTATACAACGGCATGCAATAAAATGCAATTATTTACCTTAAAATCTCTTTTTTTTTTTTGTTCAGAGATAGTATAATTTTATTTCAACAAACTAAATTACTAATAATTAGTAGGCAATATTTAACCATTCATGTTTATCTTGAAATTTTCCAAAAAAAAAAAAAAAACATTCACGTTGATAAATTTTTATTGGTATTGCTAACTAGTGCAATTTGCACTAAATTGCGAATTGCATTTTGTTATTTTTATTTTCAAATTATCATATACTACTTTCATTTTTTTCAATTGTTTACATTTTCTTTTTTGAGTGTATTTTTTAATTCTTTACATTTTCTTTTATAGTAAATTTTATAAAGAGTTTATAAACGGTTAGTAATTTTTTATTATTATTTCCTTTTGCTATTGGTAAAAAACTGATTTCCTTAATATTGATGAAAAGTAAATGCAAAGAAATAAAAAAAACAGAGATAGTAATAAATTAGATATTAAAATAATTTTCAATTTTAAATTGTTATATTATCTAATTTATAATAAAAGTCAATTTTTTTTAAAAAAATAGAATTTTATTTCCTCAAGAATTATTATTATTTTTTTAACAAAGACCTCAAGAATTATTATAATGACGAGCAAAACAATTGGTGACATCAACCCAAATATAAAAGCGATCATGGCCAACAGAATTACGGACATGAGCCCCTCGATCTGAATGTCGCCTAACCCAATTAATACTAATATCCTGGTGAGGACTCAAAACAAAGCAAGTCAACTTTAAAAGTCATATTTGGAAAACAGAAAGAAAAAGTAAGTGTCGATCAAACAACCTATCATAGCTCAATCTTTACTATTGAAATATGTATCATTTACTTTAGCTAATTGATGTCTCAAGGACTGAAAACAAGAGACTTTGACTGAATCGTGGTTCATCTTGGGTTAAACAAGAAGGACGATCCCTGAAGAGAGAGACACTTGGAAATAAGAGAAGAAACAAAGGGTGATGCCTTAGCAATCACTCCGATACTTAAGTCAGTAAGGGGATTGTCCAATAGAAAGAAAGGAGAATAGAGTAGAAAGATTACCTCGTAAATGGAGAATCATCAAGGCATTTATAATAGGGGTTTTCTGACGGTTACTTGCACGCTACCTTGCCGAAATGATTGTAGTAGCGGGTAGGTTGGAGACCATGCTGGTCAAAGAGATTGTCAAAGTATGGGTTACCTGGCCGGTTACCCATACCACTAGTAATGATTACCAGAAGTTGCCTATTGACCAAGGGATGATCCTTGGCGTCCTACCCAGGACAGTTCGACGGTTCTGCATAAGGGACGATCCTCAAGATCCAGGGATACAGTCGACACTTAGTAGGATGGGCGATGCAGGGGAGGTCAATCCTTTTCCAATTAAGACCATATCCCTTGCTCTGCCTATCCTATATTCTGCCACGTGGACGATTTATAAGGGGTCTCCTACTGACTACGGTCACAAGGGGTTGACCCATTAGACGCCATATCATCACTAATTATAGTATAGCCTGTTTCCAAAGGTTTTAAATTTTTTAGATTTAAAAGGGCAGTGTATCTATAGTATGGGCATAAACACAAAATCAACCCCCTCTCCCGCTATAAAAAAAGTTTCAATTTTGATCAAAAAAAAAAAGGGAACAATTTAGTTTGATGAGTTTCCTGAAAGTTATTCTCAGGCTAGATCATCAACATCAAATCATTTAGTAATTACATTCATCAAACAAGAAATGCCCTTTCTATTGTCTAAGAAATAACACATTCAAAATATGGTAACATCTCAAGGCGTTGAAGAAGCTTTTGTCAATTGTCATCTCTTGCGTTTGAAAGGCGAGGAACAACTACAGGTCCACCACGAACCCTTTCATGTGCGAAGCTTATCCGCATAGGCCGACCCAACAATGCCTGCTATGAATTATGAAGCTATTTCTATGAGAAACAATTTCACTTACTTCAAGTATGTTTTAGGAATCCAAACTCACCTTCCCATCCATGGCATCTTTAGCAGATATAGCTTCATCTTCTTTAGTAAAACTCACAAACCCAAAGCCTCTTGATCTCCCACTATCTTTATCATACGCAATCCTAACTGAACCAATAAAAATAAATGAAAATGTTTGTCTAGATTTTAAACAAGTGTTAAACTAATTTACAGAATGAAACATAGATAATAGTTTCATTTAGGCAATTCGTCGAACAGATGGGTTACTCATTCATAAGTTACACCAAGTTCAAGGCTTGATTGATAATTACCTTCACTAACCTCTCCGAAAGAAGAGAAAGCATCCTTCAATGATTTTTCGTCCACCGACCATGATAAGCCTTAATCATAAAAGAAACCCTCTTCGTAAGCGAATACATTAGATGAAAGGTGTAAACAGTAAATGAATGAGAGAAAGAAGAACCTGCTACGAATAATTTACTATTGGAGGAAGAAGGATTTGAGTTCTGAACTGTCGTCGCAGCTCTTCTAGCAATTGAGACGACGGCTCTGTTCATTGATTTTGCGTCTGGTTAGCTAACCTACGATCTGCCTCTTTCTTGTTTTATTGTTTTTACAAAAGGCGCGCAAAGTTTTCAACGGTTCGGGTTTTCAATTTTGAGTGAAACTGAAAACATTACATAACCCGATCAACCCATTCAAATTTTAAACCGATAAATTGCCAACCAATACGGCGTAGTTTTTGAAGAACTACGTAGTTTCACAGCTAAAATGTAAAAATCATAACAGAAAAAACAAACCCGTTCAATTAACCCTACCACTCACAGTACCCCCCATAAATCTCTTTCTCCGTATTTTATTTTTATCCTCGAGAAAACGCACCTCTTATAAACCCTAATCAGCCAAATCGGAATCTCCACCGTCGCCGCTGCTGCAGGCACTGATCCAGTCGAGCGAGGCTTTTCTCCGCCTGCCTGTTCGCTGCAAGTATCAGTGCTTATCTGTGTCTGGTGGTCTGTTATTCGATAGTCCGCTCTGAGACCCCTCTACCCACATTGCTACAGGTAAAATTTTCTCTGAAAACTGATAACGATCTCGAGCACTGATAGGTGGTGATGTTTTCGAGTCGGTATTATTGTTTTTAAAACTTATTGTTGTAGACAAGTTTGGAAGCCAAAAATTGATACCACTGCAACGGATGAAATAATTTATGATTCGTTTTATGTGAAAAATTAATTAGCTTCGATTGGTTAGGGCTTAGCAGGCTTATTTTTTGTATGAATTTTCTTCAGTCTCTTCTCAAAGAGTAATATATCGACTTTACTGATGATCTTTTGAATTATCTAATTCCACTTCTTTCGCGGTAGATAAATACTCTGATAAGTGAGATTTTGTATTACTCAGAGAATTGAGATTGGTTTTGTAAAGTTGTAATGATTTTATTTTTGTTTTGCTTGTGGAGAGTTTTGTTATTGTGTGAAAGAGTGATAGTCTATTTGATTTTGATGGGATGAACCAGTCCAATCTTTAGTTACTTTGCAATTTAGGTGTTTCTGAAAAATGATTGTGAGAATCTGTATAAAAGTGCATGATCCTTGTTATGCCAAAGATATTGAGGTTTCAGATGTATTTTTACATTTGTTGCCTTTTTCATTAGAAGGAAGATCAGTTCATACAAAACGGACAATAATTGTGCTGATTTTGATTTTTAGAGAGTAAAAAATAACAATATGTCCTTAGTATAGTATGTATAAATTTTTGGGGGTGGGTACTATTGAAATGTAAATAAATTATAAGTGTATCTTATAATGTTTATATTCTGAGCTATCCTTTATATGGTAGCTTGTGGGTGTTGAGACTTGAGGCCTTTGCACGTTAGAGTTCTTGTAGAATTTCTCATTGTAGTATGTTTCTGAATGCCTCAATAATACTAGCTATTTGAAATTATTCTTCTGCAGTGACCTCTTTCATTTCACTTTTACCTTTTGTTTTTGTATATTTTGATCCATTTTAAATGCTTAGTTTCCTTTTTATGATCTCATTCTCCCAATATTTCCTTTTCTTTTTTCCTCTTGAAATGGCATAGGTCCAGTTGTATTGGTGAGCAGCGGAGGTGCAAAAGTGGACATGAATGCCTTCAAGGCTTTCAAAGCTCAAGTCCCAATTGCATGGAGCCCTAGGTTATACATAACCTTGGTGAGAGGCCTCCCTGGAACCAGGAAGCTCCACAGGAGAACACTAGAGGCGTTGCGTCTTCGCAGATGTTACCGTACTGTGGACCGGTCAAATACTCCTACTCTTAGGGGGATGCTCCAACAGGTTTAGCATTACCTGCATAGATTCATTATTTGTATGTAGCTTATGCAGTTTGGTCATTTTCTTGAATATGCTCTATTTTTTTTACAGGTAAAGAGGTTAGTGGTGATTGAGACGCAAGAAATGTACATAGCACGCAAACAAAATGAGGCAAACCACAGAGCTTTACGCCCCCCATTGGTCATTAGCCACTTGCCACCTCAAGAAAGCAGTTCATCCTAGAAATGCGTCTTTTTATGTAGTTCTTGTAGAGGTCAGCTCTCTGTTCGGTAAACTATGGCTTAAGGGGTCGGTCTGTTTTCAAGCTTAAAAGGCATGACTGGCATGATCAACAGAATTCACCGTGTCTTGTTTATTGACATATTGGGTCAGTTTTTTATCTATATTTTGAGTTTAATTTCATTCCAATTTTATTTTGGAATTTCTCAAGTACTCCTTGAAGTTTTATATTTGATGACATTGTTTTGATAAATAAATTGTGCTATATGGGAATTTTGCTATGATTGATGGATATATTTGAATATGAAACTGATTAAACTCAGAATGATGTTCGTGTTCATGCAACATTGATTCTTAAGCTTGATTAATTTCATTGAGCCTGGAAGTTGAATAATCAAATGCCTGGTTACAAGTGCGAAACATAACTATTGATTTTGAGTTCTATTTTGCTTTGAAGGGGAAAAAAAAGAATATTGTTATGCAGAACTGATAAATATAGAAATTATATTGCAAGTCCTGCTTCCTTTGCTTCATATGCTTTATCATGCTCCATCTCTAAAAGAATCATCTCACTTGAAGGTGTAGGTTCCTTCTCACTGTAGTTGCCAGCAGTATTATGCTGCTGGAATTTGTACTGATGTTTCATAGCAATTGCTAGAAAAACAAAAAAGTTAAGCACTCCTAGCACTGCAAGCAACCAATAGAAATTATTCAACTTCCCCATGTTCAAGTTGCTCCTTAGCCAGCGCTTATCAGTAACTTTGTCTACTATAGTCACCAATAAACTACTAAGAAAGAATCCCATTGACAGTGTGCTTAGGAAAAACCCTGTACTCATTGATTTCATCCTCTCCGGTGCCTCTCTAATGAAAAACTCTAGCTGTCCAACGTAAGCGAAAGCTTCTCCAGCACCTACTAGGAAGAATTGTGGGACTAGCCAGAAAGCACTTATTTTAGCATTATGTTCAACAGCAATTTCTCTTCTTTCTTTCTCAATAATAGCAGCGGCCACCATAGCAACTACTGAAAATACAAGTCCAATACCGATCCTCTGAAGGCTTGTGAGTCCTTGGGGATTGTGGGTGAGATTTCGAGCGAGGGGGACGAATAACCTTTCATTGAGCGAGGTGAAGAGGAGAATAGTGCCAATGAGAAACGCAGAGAAAGAGCCAGAAGGAACAGTGAAGGAGCCAACCTTTCGGTTCATAAAGGTTGCTTGTTCAATGGTGAAAGTAGACATTTGAGAATAGACTGTCCAGAAGAGTATACATGTAGACCAGATAGGAAAGAGTTTGAGTACCATCTTCACATCTTCAACCTCCATTACAGAGGATACTATCCAAGGATTTTTCCTGTTTGCTTCGTCATCCACAATCGCAGCCTTGTCGAGACATCTGATAAAGTAGATGGACATGAAAACAGAATCTTGTAAGTTTCAGTAAATAAATATTGTCGAAAAGTTATAAGCTACTAGCTGACATGCTAAGATAGTTAATTGTTTTAGCTGATTTAGTATTAAGACTAGAATTTTTTTTACCTTTAATTTGTTGAATGTGCTATAGTGTCTAATAGTAGTCTCAAGCCTAATAATGCAAGACAACTCTTATTTTATTGAAATAATTGCTTTAATGTAAAGTAATAACTCACTTGAATTTGTCTGTGAGAGGGACCCTAGAGTTTTGGTAATCATTGAGAAAGCTGGGATGAGGAGGATAAGAATGAGCCCTCTTTTTCCAAGCCAAGAACAAGACCCTCCAAATAACAGTTAAAGGGCTTCCTTGAGGTTTCTTGAAACGATACCATCTTGTCCCACAAAGCAATATACCTACAGCTATCACCATTGTCGCGGCTGAAATTCCATAGCCCCACCCTCTTCCCACATTATCTTGCATATATACTAGCACTATTACTGCAAACAATGATCCAATGCTGATGCAGAAATAAAATCTATTGAAGAAGAAAACCATAGCCTTCTCCTCCTTAGGGTCCGATGTATCGAACTGATCCGATCCAAACCCTGACACATTCGACTTTATTCCTCCCCCACCAAGTGCTATAGTATATAGTGCGGCGTATAGCAGAGCCAGTTGCTGGCCGGTGGCTTCAATACACTGATGATGTTGTTTCCGATAGTCATCGCACGGTGGAGGTCTCATGCTATGGATGGTTGTAGCCAATGTTAATAGAGTTACACCCTGTTGCAGATATTAGCAATTTAGTACCAAAAAATGGGGCCAAATATAAAATTCTACTGCAAACTTTGAAAACAGTTGGCTTTTCACTCTAGAATGAATTTATAATTAAAATACCTTAAATTTTGCGCTTTTTTTTTTATCTTTCACCCTAAATTCAAATTATCGTCAAAAATTGAAGAACATTTAAAAGAAGAGGGATCAAAGACATCGACATGGCCGCATGGAGATGGAAGAAACGTGTTAAGAGAGAGGAGGAAGGAAAAAGAACGGGAATGGCGTGGGCTGTTCTTGGTGAGGAAGATGAACAAGTTCATCTTAGTCCCTAAAGTTTGTAGGCTAATTTAATAACTCCACCCACTTTCAATTGCTTTCAATCATTTATCGATTTGGTCCCTCTTATTTTAAACTTTCTTCAATTTTGGACAAAAATTTGAATTTAGGGTGAAAGATTAAAAAGAACCCAAAGTTTAGGATACTTAATTATAAATTTCATTATAGAGTGAAAAGCCAAACTATTTTTAAAGTTCGGAGTGAAATTTTACATTTGACCCAAAAAATGGCCAAATAAATTAAACTAAACAACGTTAATAAATACTAAAGGTGATTTCTTCTTCTTTTTTTTTTTTTAACGGAAGAATTCAGAAAGGCGAAAGGCACAAAATCTGCACGAGGATTTTCGGTTGAGAGCTTACCACAGCAGTTATGGATGCAGAGATAGCAACAGTCAAATAGCGACCGAGTTTGGCATCTGCTAGAAAACCTCCAAGTAAGCCAAGAAGGTTAAGGGTGCCCATAAAGTTTGTGACAACGGTTGCAGATTTTGCAGAAGGAATATGCAGATCTCCGACCAAGTATGTCACCAGATTCATTGCTATCCCCATCACGCATATCCTCTCCGACAATTCAGTTCCTGCACCCAACAACAACAAAAGTTGAAGTGAAATGATGCATCTTCATCATTATCTACACTAAACCATCATATATACAAATCCTGTTTAAAGGAAAAAGAACCTAAAATAAGCCCAGCAGCAAGCCATCCACCAGTTTTCGACTTGTCCACAGGATTGCCATAAAAATCTACTGCAGTGTCATGGCTTGCTCCTCCCTTGTCACCATGGTCAGCTACTAAAACCTGTTACAGTTAAAATAGTTCAATTATGATTAGTTAGAACTAGCAGAAAAAACAACAAAAACGCATTTGAAGTAGGAAACTTTTATTGAAGTTCTTACCATCTCTTGAGAGAAACAGAGATGATTGCAAGTTTACTAAAGAAGAAAGAATGTATGATTGGAGAGAGTTTGAGAGTTGCTAATTACTATATAGAGAGCTGTGTCTCTACTTTATAAAGACAAATGAAAAGTTGACATGCGATACCATTATATTAATATTCATTTATGATTTATATGTATGTACATATTGCGGCACAAGGAGGGAGTTATAAAAGCAATATATTCGGTATATCTTTTAGCTAATGAAAAAGAAAGAGTGCATGAAATAAACAAGGAGCTAGAGTGGTGAGAATTGTTTCAAGTACCAGCGTAACAGCAAGCAACGTTTAATTGATGAAGAAGTGTTGTTTACATCGAGTGGTTAGAAATTGCATGTGAGCCATTTTGGAGTTATTATGGCTATAGAGCTTTGTGGTTGTGGTTTTTGGTGCTCACTGTCCTATTAACCAGGCAAACCAAATACCCTTTTCATATCTGAAAATGACACTTCCATTCCATTTTTGGTTCTTAATCTTATCTCTTTATATTATTTTTATCATCATTTTCCATTGTTATTATCATCTCAAGAAATCCATTTTTCAAACTAATAAAACACAAACATAGGTTGAAAATTTTCTGGACCATTTGATGTGTATGATGAATGCACCATGTGTGGTTCATTTTTTATTTGTTACTTTGGTCCCATCATCATCATATCAATTCTCTAAACCATACAAATTATTAAAAAATCGTGTTGTTTCAAAAAAAAAAATAAAAGGTTGTCTTAATCTCTTAACATTATTGGCTGACTTAATTCTTTACATAATTGTATAATTAGGAAACTGTCTTAGCTGAAACAACAGTATAATGAATTTTGCTGCACTTTTTGAACAGGTAAAAGTTCTTCTGAGATAAAATATTTAGGATGATATTGGTAATAGATACTTGCTTTTATTTTATTATTTTTATTATCTAGTAAGATACAATCCAAGATATATTATTAGTGGGGCATATGATAAATTAATGATATACAATCCAAGATATATAATTGATGAAAAGTTAATTTCAGATAATCTAGAAGCAACAAGAATGAAAATGAGGTGGATTCTGAGGGAGGCAGGTGTGATATTTTCATTAAATGGAAGTTCATATATGGACACTGCAATAACCTATAGTTTTGGTTAATGTGACAGGTATTTATGGGCATGCCACCTCTTTCTTTCCTTCTAACTTGTGTTATTAGGTTTAATGCCCTCGTAAAATAAAAATAAAAACTTATATTAGGTTTAAGACAATTACAAGTTATTAAATGATTGATTTTTATTTTTATTTTTTACAAAAAGAGTGTTTATCAAAGATGTTGCTTATTGGCTTACTGCTTATAATTTGCTTATAATAAAGTATAGGTTGTTACCCAATAAATTGTAAACGGTTTAGCAGAGCAATGGAGCAGAATTAGGTCTAATCCAGTTTAATCCTATATATATATATCAAAACATTTTTCCTCATAAGAAGTAAAAATAAGCAACTTATTTTAAATCTCTTTATAATCTTGACAATGAGAAAATAAACAAAAACAATTATCAGGAGATTTGACTAACTCATAAACAATATTAAACAACCCTTAAATGATTAATTATAATGCGTACAAGTTTAGGTATCTAAGGTTTGCCATTAATATACTAAATGAATTTGATTGAGGACAATTGATTTGCATTTTGGAATGATTCATCATCTATAATGTATAAATAACCACTTCTGCTAAAATACGCAATAGAATCATTAAATTTCAACACAAATTTTCGTTTCAGAATAGAGAAACATCAACATCTATAATCTTCAACTTTCCACTTTTCCTAAAATTTCTTTCTTTTTAACATTAACCATTCAATTCCAAGCAATCCCTAACCAATTAGTGGTTTTTTTTTCTTTTTTCTGAAAGAGTGATAACCAACCCTCAGTGTGAAGTCGTTATTTATTTGGTTCGAGATTTAGATTTCTATTATTGTATTGTTGAGATTCGAATGTTTTTTATTTATAATAAATCTTATATTCTTGAGCTTCATTTATTCAAACCATATATTTGGTACTCCAAATTCAATTGATGAGAATATGGTATCTCTGTTAAAAAAATAAAAAGAATCCCAAATCACTGAGAAAGTAAA
This sequence comes from Croton laevigatus, assembly GCA_949640765.1. NCBI lineage: Eukaryota > Viridiplantae > Streptophyta > Magnoliopsida > Malpighiales > Euphorbiaceae > Croton > Croton laevigatus. The sequence continues at coordinate 268 of CATIWJ010134371.1, read as the reverse complement.
AGTAAAGAAGATAAATTGATAGAGGGTGGAGGCATCAACCTTTTGGGCTGTATTCTACACACAAAAGTAGTAAATAGTAACTAAAGTTGAGAAAGATCAGCAGATAAAAAAAATGAAAAGCACTTGTCTTTATTTTTTCTCACTTTTTGTTCCTTTTTATGCCCTCCTATTCAGTTATTTGTACAGTTAAGGTAACTGTGTCTATATATTTTATGCCTTCATTTGCCTTTTTATATCAATAATAAATGGTTGATTATTGATGGACTTA
>CATIWJ010134369.1:0-10336 GCA_949640765.1 Croton laevigatus | reverse complement strand
CAATTTACCGATGAAAACATATAGTAATTTAAATGCCAGGATTCAATACCATCATGTGTGAGACGAGCTTCAGGGAGACCATCGCGAGCGCGACAACCACATGAGTGTGACAGTCGCATGCGCGATGAATGCCACAAACCCACTGTTTCTTCACATAGTAGTCGCGAGCGCGACAACCACACTGAGGCGTGATGGTCGCGAGCGCGACACTTGATCGGGATGTGATAGAGTTTTTCCCAAGTGGGGGAGACTGATGCGGATGACGTAGCGGAGACGTTCCTGGGCCTACTGGATCAAGCCAAAGCTTCAAGGAGGTCGGGCAGGGTCCGCTTCGGCGAATAGGCCAGTTTCGTCAAATTTTGGGGCCAACTTGGGGCCGAGGTTGGAAACGTCGGATTTTGGCAATTTTTGTGAGGTTTCTCATCAGAAACGGGCCAACAAGTCAAACTCACCAGCTTTGCTTATGATGTCCGTCGCTTTTCGGCCAAATTCGATCGTTTCAGCCTTTAAATTAGCATTTTTCGATTTTTACTTCTTCGGCAAGTAATGAATTTTGGGTTTTTCATTAATGTTATTTTGTTATTTCGGCCTAGATTTTTTTTTACTATAAATATATGTCATAAAGAACCTTTTGAGACAGTTTTTATCCATTAATCAACTTCTCCAATTTTTAGCCATTTTTCGGCCGAATTGCTTGTTTTGTATTCTTCCCTGCGTCACAATGTTTTGCATCCAATGGGATGGGATGCCTTTGGTTTACCTACAAAGCAATATGCAATTGAGGCATGCTTTGCTATACTATTGACAATTTTCAGTTTTTGACAGACATGTCCTCGACTGATGCGTTGCATCACATTCCTAACAGACAAGAACCCATCCAAAAGTAACCACATTGATAATAAAATCTATAAAAGCCTAAATGCCTCAGATAAAAAATTTTTCGCATTGATGATAAAATCTCATAGTATATTTAACACCATCACAGGTACAAGAATAAGAAATTAAACAAAAAATCCATTAAAACAATAACAAATGGTAAGAAACAGTGGCAAAGAGAGAAGGAAGAGAAACAATAGCGGATGAAAATAGCAAACCAGACCAAACATAATCAGAAACTAGCAAAACCATAAACAAATGGAAACTAGCAAAATGAAAACCAAAAATAAAAAGCTAATTTCAAAACATACCTGTTTTGTTATAGCTCGACCAGAGAAAGGGACAACACTGGCAAGGAGAAGAGGGAGAGAAACAGTGGCGGATGAGGGTTCTGATGCGGATATGAAGGTTAAACACCGATCGACGAAAATAATTTGTCAGAATAAAAAATCAAAACAGAAAGAAATAAGATAAAAATAAGAACAAAAAAATTCACCTAGGCCTTATTGAAAGTTGAACGCTAGTCTTCTTGACGGAGGAAGGGAATGTGGCGAAAAGATCAACAGTCCGTAGTGGAGCGGCACAGAGGAGATGAAGGTCGTGACTCGTGAAGGATTTGAAGAAATGAAAGAGGAGGTGAAAAAAAAAGTGAAGGATTTTAAGTGTTAGGCTAAGTAATTCAACCTATGCAAAAAAACACCATTCGATATCGATTCTGTTCGGTTCTCAAACTACCAAAACAGACTATCGAGCAAAATTTTTTGGTTTTCCCTTTTTCTGCATCGATAACTAGTTCGGTTACGTTCAGTTTCGATTCAAAAACTGAATTATGGTTATTTTTTAATACCTATAAGCCTCACCAAAATTTGCAGCCGAATTTCCTTTCTTGTTGCCTTGTTCTTTAAGCTTAAGTATTGAATTTAGCGTTTCAAACAACGATAGAGGATTAAGATGTTGAATGGATGAGTGAAAAGGCTTGTATTCCTCCGATAAGCCCTTCATAAGTTGGAGTGCCATCTGGTTATCAAAGACCTTGTCTCCGACATTCCTAAGGCTGTCAACAAGTGTTTTCAAGCATGTACAGTATTGCTTTGCACTAGTAAAATTATCCAACTTTGTATTCATGAATTGGGCGTCCAACTGCAAGGTCTTGGCTAACTTGTTATTTCAAAAAAAATTGACTAATTGATTCCACACATCAATAGCCTTATCATCAAGATTGATGATTGTGTTAAGAAGGTCATTCAACATCGTCCCATAAATCCATTTACAAATGATAATGACAAGATGTTGCCAAAGGGCGTTGTCTTGATTGGTTGGAGGCATTGTATCAATAGGTGGAGGAATGATATGGTCAATGACTAGATTAATGCAGTAATAAAGTTAAAATGATGTCGACCAATTATTGTATTACGTTCCATCATAATCAAGAGTTATTAGAATGTAAGTTTTGATGCTGGTGACGAGGGTTGCAGAATGCAGTTTAGTGGTGCCTGCCATTGAAGAATGAGAAGAAGAAGATTAGGGTTTGAAGAAGAAGATTTGGTTTTGGTAGCTTTGATACCATGAAAGAAGTAATTGTCATGTCTTCTCATTCAATATTAAGAAATATATATACATGAGTGACTAGGGTAAACTAGGCTAATGATGTAATTTACATAACTTGCAAAATAAATAAATTACACTTTATATTATACACATATTCTAAATAAATTACACTTTATATTATACACATATTCTAACAAATATTTAAAAATTAAAGAACTTTGGGCCTATGATTTTGTAAGTTAATAAATAATTGGAAAATGTTTTTGGGTGCTAGTAGCAACATATGCTACTGTGCTTTTTTTTTTTTAATTTTTATTTTATTTTTTTTTCAAATTAAGTGTTCAATGTATATATGCAGTCTCTAGATTAATTTTAGTGGATCATAGTTTATGGAATTTGAGTCTGTATTATCAATTTCACGAAAAAAATGTTAGAACCGTTGAATTCGATGGTTATAACTGTTTCAGGTGAATTCAAAATACATAATCAAATTTTTTAAACTGCGACCCACTAAAATTGATCTTGACACTCTATAGATATAATTCGACACTTGAATTAAAATAAAATAAAATAAAGCAGTAACATTTGGTGCTACTCGCACCCAATATCATTACATATAGTTTTATATTTCTTGTTTCCAAAAAAAAAGTCACGAACCATCCTAAAAAGCTGCACCGCTTCAGTGCTCTACTTATAATATTTGGCTTTTTATATCCTTTGTTGGTACCTTCTTCTTTCCCTTTTTCCCCCCCTTAATTTTAGCATACAACTATTTGACCACCACAAATAGCCACTGGATAGTCACATTACAGGTTTCTTTTTATTCCAGTTGTGGGATGTTATTGAATTAAGCAAATTAATCAATAATTTATTCAAAGGTAAGTTGTTATTATATTTATTAAATTTTTATTTTCAAAACAGTTATAGGTGCAACTACATAATTCCCAATCGGATGTAAGACGAAGAAGGCATTTACTGATATTGGTAATTTCATTGGAAGTTTTAGCAAAGTAGACAAACGAAATTATTCAATAGTGTGGAGTGAGTATTTGAGAATTAGGGTGGTGTTGGATATTTGTAAGCCATTAAAGAGGAAAATCAGCATCAAATTGAGCAAAGGTGTAGTGTAGTGGGTAGATTTCAAATACAAAAGACTTGGTATTTTTTGTTATTTTTGTGGTATTATTGGATATTCTGATCAATTTTGTTCAAAGTTGTTAGAATATCCAGGAAAAACAAAGGATTAATTTGCGTATAGACCGTGGCTAAGAGTAGAAACCAAGCGTTCAAACAATATTGGAGGAAAATGGCTGTTATCAAAAGCAGAAGTGTTAAACAGTGGCTAGAGATGGGTGGGGATGAGATTTGTCCGATGGAAGATGACTATGGTATGGATAAAAATTCAGCACGATCTTTGAATTCGAATTTCAGATTATGAAAGGATAAGGGCATGGTTGATAAGAATTCAAACTTAACAGGAAATGAGCAAGTTGATATTATGATTAGAGATTCAAAATGTAGGCGTATGGATAAGGATGGGGGGGTTACCAGGAGTTTAAAGATAAAGGTGAGTTAAAATTATTGGAAGAGTTAGAAAATTCTTCAAAAAATGCCAACGAAGCTTGTTCTGGTTTCCAGGCCAGCCCGGCCCCATTACAACATTAAGCTGGAATTGTAAAGGGCTTGGGAACCTGCCTACAATACAGGCCTTACATGATCTTGTAAGGGATAAGAAGCCCAAGTTCATTTTTTAATGGAAATAATGATACTTAATAAAAGAATGAATATTTCATTTACAGAAGTCTTTAGGTTATGATGTTGTTTTTGTAAGAGACCTAATAGGCCACAGTGGAGGGATTGCGTTGTTGTGGAAGTAAGTTACTAAAGTTCATTTAATTAGTTGTTCTGTGAGACATATTGATGTTGAGGTTCGAGTAGAGGATGAAGAACCATGGTGGCTAACATGTTATTATGTTATCCGAGAACTGATTTAAAACGGTAGAGTTGGTCATTGTTAAGATCATTAAAATTCAAATCAAATTTGCCTTAGGTCATGATTTGTGATTTTCACAATATTTTGTACGTATGAAAAAGAAAGTAAAGTGGCACAAGCTGTATAGTTGCTTGATGGTTTTCAATAGGTTATGTCAGATTATGGGTTGATTGATTTGGGGTATAGTGGTGAACTTTTTACATGGAATAATGAGAGAGAAGGAGAAGAGTTTGTAAGAAAGTGTCTAGATAGAGCTTTCTCTTATTTGAATTGGAAGTTGAGATTTAATATGGCATCCCTCTCAGTTTTGCACTCAATAGGTTCTGATCATGAACCGATTTTCCTGACAGTAGGTCAGCAAACTCCTGTGTATGTTAAAAAGATATTTCAATTTGAAAATCAATAGATTGCGGAAGCCGACTGTGCTGAGGAGGTTCAAAGGGGATGGCAGCGTGAATAAGGAAGGGGAACACTGATTCAGACAGAAACATGTACAAAGCACTTGGAAGAATGGGAAGTAATTTTTATGCTGATTTTGAAATTAAATTGAAGGAGTGCAAGCGAAAGTTAGGCTAGTTGAAGAGAAATTCTATAGGTATTTTTTCGATTGAAATTAAGGAGATGGAGGAACTTTATGGTAGTTTGTTACAACAACAAGAAACTTATTGGCGACAAAGAGCAAAACAATTATGGTTGGCTGGAGGTGATGCGAATACGAAATACTTCTACCAGATGGCTTCACATAGAAAACGGAAGAATTGTGTGAAACAATTAAAAAATGGTCAAGAAAATTGGGTTGATTGGAACTTGGGTTTGCTAAAGCTGATTATAGAGTATTTTTCAAATTTGTTTCACTTTGTACAAGGGGATACAGGACCAATTTTGGAATGTTTGGATAGGCAGGTTCAAGAGGAGCAAAATCAAATGTTATTAGCTCTTTATATGAAAGAGGAGGTAAGAGTAGCTCTTTTTTCTATGCATCTTGATAAATCACTAGGTCCAAATGAATTTAATCCAAGTTTTTATCAAGCTTTTTAGAATATTGTATCAAGTGATATTTGTTCTGCTTATTTAAATTTTTTGAATGGTAATGATCAATTGCCAGGAGAAAATAAAACTAATATTATTTTGGTATCAAAAAAGAAAATTTCTGAGACGGTAAAAGATTTGAGACCTATTTCGCTTTATAATGTGGTTGATCGTATTGTGTGTAAGATGATTGCAAATAAGTTAAAGCTTTTCTTGATTGTGTGGTTGATGAGACATAAAGTGCTTTTATACTTGGTCGATTGTTTATAGATAATGTCATTGTTGCATTTGAACTTTTCTACAGTCTAAAAAGACGTACTTAAGGGAAAGAGGGTTTTTTAGCTATGAAGATAGACATGAGCAAGGCATATAACCAAGTTGAATGGTCATATTTAGAAGCGATGATGCTAAAATTGGGATTTGATAAGAGATGGGTGCAGCAGATTATGCAGCTTGTAACGTTTGTAAGGTATAATATTGCCAAAGGGGTGAGGATTTTGGCCTAATAATTCAAAAACGAGATCTAAGGCAAGGAGATCCGATATTCCCTTATCTTTTCATCTTGTGTGCTCAAAGGCTGTCTGCTATATTGAAAAAGAGGTAAAGAAGTGGTTTGATTCATGGTGCTAAAGTTAATAGACGAGGACTGCAAATTACGTATCTCTTTGGCCTTCATGCAGATGCCTTCATGCAGATGATATCTATTAGACATCCAACAGTTAGAGTTTAGTTATTTGGTAAATTTTAAATTTGGTAGCTGATGGCAGTTGGAAACCTCAAGCAGTTACTGTACTCCTATTCAAAACTTTTTCATTCCAGCTGATAGTTGATTTCTATTAGGACTTTATTAACTATATTAAAATAAAATTTAAAAAATTAATACTGCATCCATTTTAAAATAATTGAGGCTTTTAATATTCATTCTCATTTTTTCTTGTAATTTTCTTCCCATTCTACCTTAAAAAGTAACCACTCATATCCACTCAATATGAAAAATGGATCATATATATACTAAAGATAAATTATATCTACTAAAAGACAAAGGGCATAATTGTTTTAATTCAACAAAAAGTACCAAAAGTCTCAATTATTTAAAAATGGAATTTTGCCCTAAAGTCTCAATTATTCTAGAATAGAGGTAGTATCTAATCTATAATCGTAATTATATCGGTAATTTCACATTATAACCGTAACCACTACTGAATTTTTATGAAATACTAACAAAATTAGTTACCAGTTATCTATCACTAGTTACCAACTATCGGCAACCACTATCAGCAATCAGCAGGTACAAACAGATAAACCAAATATATTCTTAAAATAAGTAGCATTTTTTAACGCGTTACACGTGTATACTCGTTTAGATACTTGTTATTTGATTTTTTAATATTCAAAATTTATATTTATTAATTATACAAATTTAATTATTATGAGCTATCAAAAAAATTGTATTAATTTAAATATTATTATTGATCAAATATTGCGAATAAAATCATAATTTTTTTTTTTTGAAATTTTTAATAATACTTTAAAATTTAGAGTTTTAATAATATTATTATTTTATTATAAATCTTGAGCAGTTGTGTTTATTAATTTTAAAATTATTAACTATAAAAACTTGATATGATTAAATTATATACTAAATACAAAATAACAATAATTATAATTTAAATTAAATCTTCTCTTTCATATCTATCATTAATCTTAATCTAATTAAAACAACTCATAATCAATGACATAACCTGTAGTTAAAAGCACTGTCAGTGAAAATATCCACATGTCTGTTAAAATTTCTACTTTCAAATCTATAGGTTGTAAAAAATTTACACAATGACTAAAACTTGTCCAAAACTCTAAATTATATTCTCTTTCACAGTTTCTTCATCATATATATATATATATATATATATATATATATATTTTTTTTTTTTTTTTTTGCACTATAGTTTAATATTATTAAAAATCCTTTTCAGTTTTAGAATAGAAATTTGCAAACAATTGTACCCTAAATTTTAGTTTTGTAGAATACGATTATTAATATAAATTAAAATATTATTTCTAAATAATATTTTATACTTCCTCTGATCACAAAAAAGTAGAAAAGATTTCCTTTTACACGTAAATTAAGAAAATTTCCATTTCTTCATTTTTACCTCAAAATACTCATTTTTATCAAATCATTACATTACAATTTAAAATTACTCTACTAAAAAAATAATGATTTGACAATATCTATTTTCTTAATAAAATATTATATAAATTTACTATCAACTACAGTCCACTTTTTTCCACTTTATCTTTTTCATTTTTTTTTTCCACATTCTCTTTTTTCTTCACAAACTTATAAAGGTGTTTAAATAAAATTATTAAATTGTGAAATTCGTTTAATTAGGGAAAAAATTTCGTTAAAAAATATTTTCATTTGTTAATTCATAAGATATTTCTTAAAATTCGTTAATTCGTCAAATTTTCGTTAAAAAAAATTTCTCCGAATTAACGTATTAAACATTTAACACCAAAATTAATCTAGGAGCCTTTTTTTTCCTCTTTTTCTACCTCTTCATTCTCTCTTCCGCCGCTCATTATTTTTTATCCGTTTTCTCCATTGCTTCCTAGTCTCTCTCCCTCTCGATGAAATTTTGTGAATTTATTTTTTCTGCAATTTTTACTGCATTTTTATAAAATTCCGTTAAAAACGTTAAATTCGTTAAATAATAAAATTAGCCAAACTTATGATTGTGAATGGAATTGTTAAGGAATTAGCAGGTAAAACACTAGTTGAAGTTCAATTATCATTAGTCTGGGTCATGCGATTAAGTACTCACACATGATTAAACTTGCAATTTCAATAAATTGTCCAAGTATTTAATTGAAAATTAGCTAAAATTATGATTGTGAATGGAATCATTAAAGAATTAGTAAGTAAAGCACTAGTTATTAGTCAGAGTCATGCGATTAGGTGTTCACACATGATTAAACTTAGGGGTGTTCAAAATCGGTTTGATTCATCGAATCGAACCGATAAGGAAAAATCGATAAGGAGAAATGAAAAACCGATAACCGAACCAGCATATGCTAAAACCAATTGTAAACCGAACCAAAATTATCGGTTCGGTTCGATAAAACCGAATTAACACAAATCATTCATATCTTTTCCAAATTTATCACGTACCTGCTCCTGTTTTGTTTCATAAATTCATTCATAATTAAAGGCAATTTCAATTCCATATAAACCATTCATGATCACCTAAATTCCATCATAAAACAATAAATCAAACCTAATGAAATATCTAAAATTAAAATGTTCAACTTAGCAACTGAAATCAAACATCCAAAAATATTTACAACAATAATATTAGAAGGTTGTCCAGCAATCATGAAGCCCGGGCAAAAAATTGAGGATTAATGAAATCGCAACAAAGCTTGAATAACTCCTACACACCAAAATATCAAATAGTTATTAAATAAATGACATATAACATAAGAAACTAAGTTTTAAGTGATTATAGTGATTTTAAACAAAACAATATAAATACAAATTTGCACATAATGTATAGTTATTATAGTGATTTTAAATTTTAAATCATAAATCTAAAATTTTAAAATAAAATTTAATCACCATTGATTAAAAATCATCGCTTTCAAACTAGTTAATATAAAAGCCAATCTAACATAATAGTAGAATCACAATACTACCATTACCTATTGACAGAAACTGAAAAAATGAAATAAGCAGCCAAGGCAGAGCACCCTGCATTGATTACTTCTCAACCATCACAATATGGCCATAATGCATTTCAATGCACAACTTCTCAACCATTATACAATGCAATTGTTCAACTCATCTAGTTAATTATTGATTACTAAAAGTTTTTTTTAAAGCAAGTTGGTACATAAGAAAACAGAACAATGGGTTGAAATAGACAAATTTTTTCGATTCAAACAGTAAAAAACAACATAATTTGAAGTATGGCAGGCAATAATCACAGTTCTTAGTTACTACTCTTCTTTAATTATTAAATTGACTATAGAACAAAATGGAATTCAACAATTTAACTAAAAAAAATTGAGAACAGTGGCCAACGAAAATAGGGTTAGGGTTACTGAAATTGGGGATTCAACAAAATCACAACAAAAATATCAAAATCAAAGTAACAATATACTTAAGATCACAACATAAACAATTAATTCAACAGCTAAAATGACATAAGAGGGACAGAGAAGAAAACTCACATGAAGAAGAAATTAGGTTTCTAAATTAGCTGCGTTTCTGTTTTATTCTGACACTTGTTTCAATTCTGAGGACAATTGATCTACGAATGGCCGTCGGTGGTGAAGAAAATTCCGGCCTGCTTGAAGGAAGAGAAAACTGAGCCACTTGAATATTTTAAACCTTGTCGATGGTTATCGGTTGGCGGAGAGGAGATGAAGGTGAGGTGGCGGAGGTGGAGGCGGAGGAGATTGGTCGGTGGATGAAGGGGAGAGTGGCGGACCACAGCGGTGGTAGGTGGCTGTTGAGTGAGAAGGAAGAGAGAGGGGCGGCGGAGCTTTTCGTTTCGAAGGAATAGAGGAATAGACGAGAAAGAAAACGAAGAAAAGGAAAATAATTTTAGGTATTTTATATTTTTAAGTATATCTGTTCGGTTCGGTTCTGAAACATGAGGAACTGACCACCGAACCGATTTTTTTGGTTTTCCCTCTCTTGTTACTGAAAATTGAACTGAACTATCGGTTCACTGAAATTTCGGTTCAGTTCACCCCTAATTAAACTTACAATTTCAATGAATTGTCCAACTATTTGATTGAAAATTAGCCAAATTTATGATTGTGAATGGAATTGTTAAGGAATTAGTAGGTAAAACACTAGTTGAAGTTCAATTATCATTAGTC
>CATIWJ010134339.1:0-12322 GCA_949640765.1 Croton laevigatus | reverse complement strand
AGTCAACAATCTCCCCCTTTTTGATTTTTTGACAAACTACTTGAGTTGTGATACAAAAATAAAGTGCATTGTGTTTAAGTAGAATGCATGAATGTGTTTGATGCATGAAGTGCTTATCTAAGACATGAAATGCTTAGCTTCCTAGCTTTATAATAGCTCCCTAGCTTTATAATAGCTCCCCCTCAAATTATGCATGTATTTATGAGTTGTTGGAAAAAAAATCAAGTAAGATTAAAAATAACAACTCATATAAATTTTCTCCCCCTTAGTTTATGCATTGTAAACATCATCTTTTGTTTAGAAAATGTTTTCTTCCCTTATAGACAATTTGATACTAATTGTTGTGAAAAAAATTAATTGTTGAAAGCATTTATAAAAAATATAAACAATTTGATACCAATTGTTATAAAAGCATTTAAAGAAAGGGAAGTATATAAACCAAAAGATTAAAAGCATAAATACTGTAATACTTTTTAAAACTCATATATCTTCTCCTCTTTTTTGAGAAATGTTACAAAACAAATATCATCACAACTCATAACATTTTCTCCCCCTTTGGCAAAAATATCAAAAAGGTAGATAAAAATGCTATGAACTACAATTTTATAAAATTGAGGAGAAAAAAGAAAATATGAACACATTTTTCTTGAAAGCAATTTCCAATCTTCTTCGTTATTCAATCTTCAAGGAAAATGCTAAGAACAATAGGATGCTACTAGAAAAGGCTTGCTTTAGAAATGAAATATCAAGAAACAAATTTTATAAGCAAGATGAAATTGGAGAGATAAGTTAGTAGGACTTATGGAAATGTGGAGTCTTGACTTTTAGGCAATTTTTATGAGGATATAGACATCCTCATTTTCTAAGGAGAGGATAAAGTGCTTTCTTGTCTAATAGTAATTTTATTCCTTAATAATGCCATATTTGGGTTTAACAGCCTATATTAAAACACTTGTTTGAGAAAGAAGCAATTTTATTAAATAGATCAAATCTTTCAAAATTTAAAGATATGAGTCTTTATATTAACTTTAGATCTACTCAATCCATTTAAAACTTTACATTAGTTTAGTATGATATTGCAATTTAGTTTGTATGTTTAGGCCTACATTTAATTTATTTATTTTAATGAATAAATGATCATCATGGATATTTATATTTAATGGATTCATATTTGATAAAGATGCATGTCTAGGGTTTGTATAATGAATAATGACGATTTAGAAACATGTTTAAGGATTGGTTGATCGATTAAAAACATGTTTTGGAGCTTGTTGGTTATTAGATTTGATGTAATAGGCTTAATGGGTTTAGTTTGGTTTTTTTTTTTTAAAAAATTTTGGGTAGAATGTAATTAATAGAGATGAGATTATAACTTTTCCTCTAAAGTAAGGAGAAATGTATTTTTACTTTTATTTTCTTTTGATTATGCTTTGAGATGAATGGTGAATGATGAGAGAGTAGTTGACTGATTAGGATGGATGGTTAGGATTATGTTAATGAAAATTGCTATTAGTTTCTTAATTAAGATTAATTAAAACGGTAGTCCCACCAAAATGGTAATTTTCTTTATTAATAAATTTAATTTTTGAAAAATAAAACTTAATTGGTAGAGGCTAGTAAATCCGAGTGTTATACTAGTAGAATGACTAATATAACATCCCTTATCCCCTTACCCAAATCAAAATTTACCAATAGCCTTAATTATAAATTAAAAAGAAGTTCATTTAGAAAAATTAATCTTTCATAAAATGGAATGGCTAAAATTGGTTCCCGAATGAGGGGTGACTTTAAATGTTTTATAAGTCCGACATGATTGGCATGCACTTTTTAACACCGCTCTCCCAGGATCAAAATGATAACTATATGAACAAATTATGTTCCTGAAAATAAGAAAATGAATAAAAGATTTTATTTGATTAAATGTGTTGTTACAATCTCTTTTGAAAAAATTTTCTGATTTTTCTCTTGTGATGAACATAATGTGAGGGTCTTAGAGACTTGATCTTGAATTGGTTGAACTTGATTTGAACTTCAACTTGAATTAAGCTTTGAACTTGGACTTGAATAACTCCAGAGCTTTATTGACTATCATCAGACGAGCTTTTGAACTTTAAGGAGAGCTTTACGTCTTCACATTGTCAGAGTTTCGGAGTCTTGAATTTTCTATCCCTTCAGTTGAAGAGAGGCACTCTATTTATAAAAACTTTGAGATGCTTGCCCATCAAACGAAGTGATTTGATTAGTCCACTTGGTATATTTATAATAGTCCCATCTTTTTAATATTATAACATAACTTTTTTAATGTAATAATTATCAAAATATTATTTAAATAATAATTTAATATTTAATTTAGTTATTTTATTTAAATTAATTAATTAATATTTTTAATTTTCCGTGCAAACAGATGTCCATCAAAACATGTTTATAATTTATTTGAACGAGTCTAAAAAATTTGAAGACTTGTGCGATAAAACCTTATTTAATTCACAATTTCATTTGTTGTATGAATTCTAGTTTGACATATATGTCAATTTTTCACGTCAGTCGCTTTGACTTGCTTAAATTTGAAGCCTTGATTTTTATTTTTTTTTTTATGGTAAACTACATCCTTATTTTATAAGGACTAATAAATTATAACCCTTTTATTAGAAATATAATTGAAAATTATAATCTATTTGGGTGGGAATACAATTTTTTGACCTCCAATAATTTTAATTGGCAAAATTGAATTTAATCATAATAGGGTTAGGATTAGGTAATTTTCTATGAAATACCCTCTTAATCATGAATCTCTCTGCCATGTTCAGCCTTCATCACCAACACGATGGACAGAAACTTCATCAACTAACTCTTACTTGCGGACAAGGGAGCTGCGTGGTAAGACAAAAGCAGTATGGAGGCAAGGATCTTGGTTTGACGCCTCGCCTGCACAAAGTAAAAATAGGCTCTATGGGTGCGTGTGTAATACCTCTGACACAAAAAAAAAAAAGGAACTCTTACTTGCAGACTACTGTTACAGCCTTGCAAGTGGGAAGGCCTTTATCATCTTGTTATCAAAAGTGGGTATGTGAATGATTTATTTGTCAACTTCTTAAGGTAATATTTTTTTTTATTGCTTCAAAATATGGGAAATCTTAATCCTATAGACATTCTTACATCATAGCTTATAGCATTCAACTTTTGATTTGATGGGATTGTTTTTGTTTCATTTTGCCAATTCCTTCCTTTCTTTCTTTTTTTTTCTTTTATCATGGTCATCATCTTTTTTTTTTTAAGGATCAATAAGAACGACAGACTTATCATCCATTTTTTTTTGGGATTGCTAGGGAATCGGCTCTCAATGTTACAAAAACTATAAAAACAGACTCGAACCACAATAAAATGGAAAATTAATATACTAAGAGGAAAAATGGAACCCTGCAAATAAATTATACTACAAAAAGTACAAGGTAAATAAAAACAAACTCACTCTCACTAATATACACAATCGAGCGCGTGTAAATAATTAGTTCCAAACAAAATTACAACTAGTTTGTTCCTCTGCTTTCAAATTCAATGGCGGGTTCCTACGGCGCCACCTTCTCTTTCTTTGCCTGCCCCACTATCCCACGGCCGCCGGTGTCGATTCAAGCTTCTATGCGAATCTTTGCCTGCCCCACTATCCCACGGCCGCTGGTGTCGATTCAAGCTTCTATGCCTGAAAATCCTCAAAAGCCTGACTAAACCCTTCCCCACCTCATCTCTTCTACAGATTCTTCCAGCAAAAGGGATCATACAACCCGATCCTATTTCACTTCCATCAGAAAAATAATGTCGTGTTTAAGGAATTCCCTCGCAAAAGTGTCCCCCTTGGAGAAATTGCCAACTTTTCTGAAGAATTTCCAGTGTCGGAGAGTGTTGATACAGCTGAAGCACCAATTGGTATTGTTAGTAAAATTTCTGTAAATTCTGTATTGAAATTTGGGGGTTCCTTGATTAGGTTTATTTTTCTTTTTAAAATTTATAGATGGTTTGTGGAAACCACTAATTCATTTGAGAAAGAAGAGAATGAATGATTTTGATGGTAAAATGAGTAGTTTTCCAAATGGAACAAGCAACGTGGCTTACTTTGATGATTCTAAAATGAAAGAAAAAATTGTTGAAATTAAAGCAATGGCAGGAGAAGCAAGAAAGAAGGACTCAAACAGGGGGTTTCTCTTTGATTTTTTCTTCAATTTTGATCTGTAATATGATATGATTTCAAATCTGAATATTATAGATGTTTTGCATTTTAAGTTCAAGTCTTGTATTATTGTTCTCTCAGGGTCCTATTGACATAATAGTGGATGGCTTGATCTGTGGAATTTCTTCATTTTTTTAGTAACATCTTTTCAAATTTTGCATTTCATATGTAGTTAAGATTCTGAGTAGGGTGGTATTGTCTTGGTTATTATGTTCGCTATGAATGATTGAGGCACTGAAGATTTAGCTTTGTTCATCTCTGGGCCAAATACATAGGAAGGTGGTATTGTTCAAGAAAGAAGTTTTTGATCCAATGTTGGTCCCCTTGCTTCTTTGTCTCACCGTCTCTCTCTCTCTATTTTAATTCTAGTCCAGTTGGTTGTTATGGTAATTTGAGATGGATTACCATTTCTATTTAGGCTGTGATAGATTTGAGAAGTGAATAATGTATACTTTAACTTGGGGGATGCTTACAGTATTGTGAAGCACTGGAGAAGCTTAATTGTGAGTATTTAAGGCATGAATACATTGGCTTGAAACGCTAGGAATCATATGTATGACTGTTGCTGCTGTTAAAACTATCCTTTTCATGAATGATCTTCTAGTGTTTCAAAATGTTGCATTATATGTGTTAGGCATGCATAAAATCTGGATTTTTAAGGGAAAAGAAAAAGAAACAGAGAGGTTGCTATGCTAGTTATCTAATAGACACTGTATTAATGCCTACCACTTAAAGATGATATGTGATGAACTACTGCTCCAAAAAATTGCTGATGTGTTCTATTTCACAATTCATTTGGATTTATTCTATTCTCTGTTGCCAGTGAAGTGTGGGAGGTGAGGTTTTTTAACAAATATGATCTAGCAGTTCATTTAATAGAGTTATATTGCTACTGATATGTCAATTTGTTTGACGCCTGTGCCATTACTTGACTTGTTTATTCTATGAGAGTTCATGATTCCATAGTAAAGAATTATTTTTCCTGAAGTTATTGTCTCATTCACAATTATTTGATGGGGTATGCTTTTATTTAACGCTTGTGCTTACTTGATTTGTTTATTTTGCTGGAGTTCATGATTTCATAGTAAAGTTTTTTTCCTGAAGCTGTTATGCCATTCACAATTATTTAGTGGGGTGTGCTATTGTTTTTAGTTGAACAATGTTAGTTTTTGGAGCTTGGTGTTCTCAAATGGAGGAACACAAATGACGTAGAAATAAATAACTATTCAGAGCATAAAACTCTGGCAGTAATTACAATCAAATCGTGAAATTTTCTCAAAGGGAAATTTTCTCAAACGGAGGAACACAAATGACATAGAAATAAATAATCATTCATAAGTACACATTGTTTACAAAGATTCACAGCTACATATTGCATTATTTAAATATGCAAGATATTACTTCCATCTGGTTTTATGTTGAGCATCAACTCCAATCACAGCAACCTATATATATAATCTTCAGACACCTGATTTCAAGAAGCATTATCATCACACAGATAAAAGCTAATAAATAAGAGGTATCATTAAAATGATGAGTCACATTTACACAAGAAGCTACACGGTATGAGACACTATATTCTATATACGGTTACTAAAAATCAAGAATTCTGAAATAATTCAATAATTATTCAACACATATTCATAAACTATTTAAAAGTAAAAACATATATAAATGAGCACAAAAAGAGCCGAACAACCTTGACCAATTTGGTTGCATAAAATTCTGCATGAACATGGCCTAAAATATTGCCATTTTACTACAAATAAGCCAACAATTCCAATTCCAATTCCAAACCCGTATAGCAACCAGCAAGCTGCAGCTAAAAACAAAAAATTCATAACAAGATAAAATACAGTTCGAAAAATGTTTAAAACTATAAAAAATGAGAACACAAGATATAAATAAAGTGCTAAAAAATCAATAGAAGTTCATAGTTTATTCAAAAATTTAATGTTTTTCTAAAATAAACTGTTAAAAGAGTATTCAAAGTATGTTAATAGTACATTGAGATAAATGTTCAAATGATGTTAGAATAATGATCAAACCAAATTCAAAAAAAAAAAAGTTCATAGTTTGATAAAAAAACAGTTCAAAATCATTGAACAAATCCTGTTAAAAAACAATTCAAAGTCTATTTAAAACGAAATCATATTAGTACTTAAAAAGAAACAACTTTAAGCATACAAAAATCAATTGTTCAAATATTGTTAAATAACAGTTCAAAAACAATTAAAAAAATGTTCAAACCCAGTTTAAACGTTGTTCAAACCCTGTTATATTAATAAAACAACTGATAGTTCCAAGAAAAACAAAAACTTTCAAAGACTCAAATAAATGCACATATCACTCCGAATCCAACAAGCAACAACAGAATGATTAATACAAGAAAAATTATGATGTGAAAAAGGAAAAATAAGGGGATAAATTTAAGTCTAGCCGCAAAGCAGCTATTAAAATAACGATGAATTCACATAAAATACTCGAGTAAGCAAACTGCAGTTCTGTAAAAAGAAAGCACAAACCCACTAGCACAAACAAACATTCAAATGAAGTTCATAGTTTCATAAAAAAACAGTTCAACATCATTGTATATATGAAGTTAAAAACAGTTTAAAACCATGTCCAAAGACTA
This sequence comes from Croton laevigatus, assembly GCA_949640765.1. NCBI lineage: Eukaryota > Viridiplantae > Streptophyta > Magnoliopsida > Malpighiales > Euphorbiaceae > Croton > Croton laevigatus. Next base: position 5,465 of record CATIWJ010134339.1, on the reverse strand, counting down.
TTTAAAAAAGTAAATCATATTAGTACTTTAAAATAAAACCCTGTTAAGCATACAAAAATCAATTGTTTTAAACACTATTATAAAACAGTTCAAAACCAATTAAAAAAGGATTCAAACCCAATTCAAACAACTATTCCGACCCTGTTATATTAATAAAACAACAGACCATCCCATTCTATCTCATATAAACCCAATAATATTTCATTTATGCATATAATAAAAAATATAGGAAGACAAAAAAAAAATTGTTCGAACACTGTTAAAAAACTGTTTAGATGCTGTTAAAAAAATATTCAAAGTCTTTTAATCAAAGTCTTTTAAAAAAATCCTATAAAAAAACTGTTTAAACCCGATTAAAAACTGTTCAAATCTGATTGAAGAATTTATTGTAAAAATATAAAAGCTAATCAACCAAATGCATAAAAAAAAACTGTTCAAACACTATTAAAAAACGGTTCAAATCCGGTTCAAACTCTGATAAAAAAAATGTTGAAAGTTGGTTCAAAGTCTTAAAAAAATCCTATAAAAAACTGTTCAAACCCGATTCAAAAATTGTTCAAACCCTATTCAAACTCATTGCTTAAATCCTATTAAAAACCAGTTCAAAATCACTATTCAAAATCTATTTAAGAAGAAACCCTTTTAAACATATAAAAACATACTGTTCAAACCCTGTTAAAAAAATGTTCAAACACTATTCAAAGTCTGTTTAAAAAAAAATCATATTAGTATTTAAAAAATAAATATGTTAAACAATCATATTAGTAGGAATCATGTTAAAAAATAAATCAGTTCTCAAAATATTTATAATTAATATTAGTGATAATTAATGCTCCACTATTCAAAGTCTGTTAAACAATCATGTTAAGAAATAAATCATATTAGTGATAATTAATATATCACTTCTCTTTACATCTAATGATGCTTTTCTTTATATGCAAGAGTAAAAATCTTATAATCTTAAATTTATGACAGCATGTACATAAAGGTAGGAGATAATCCTATGGCAAGGGATCATGAATCCAAGTATGATATCAGAGAGTCTGAGAAAAGACAAGGAAAGCAACAGTTTCAAATCACACATTGTTGTACAACGACACAATTCAAAAACAATTAGCTTACCAAATCACGATGCTCAACCACCCTCCAAAGCTGTCTTCAAATATCTAGGTTCTTCTCAAAGGGAGTTAGAACAAGCTTCTCATTCTCTTCAAGGCTGAATAGACAATTACAGCGGGAAAAAAAAACCGTAAGAAAGGAGGAGCAGATAACCAATTATTACCAATCAACCAAAGAAAGGAAAAAATTAAAATAAAGATGTTTAATTCACTAGTAAAAAAAAATGGAAAATCTAAATAAAATGTTCTTTAACATAGCAATGGTTTTCAATCCATAAATGTTTCCTTTCAGCCTGATTCATAATGTTGTTTCCAATTTGAAAATCATGGAAAACACAAGTCATGTGGATTACTTCAATTTTGTTCTATTACTGTTTAAAATGTGTTATAATTCAGGGATGATTAACAAGTGCCAATTGGATGCTCAATTGCACAGTATATTTCAACTTCATTAATAAACAAACAAACAAACAAACAAATTACTTGTAAATATAATATTCTACACAGAATGGAATTGAAATTAGCTCCTCATGTCAAACAAACATCATGTGTAAATATGATCCATTATAAAAACTCATTAATCAACGCCTTACCTTGCAAGACTCCGCCGCCATACTAACAAAGTTTGTCTTTCATTGGCATCAAGCTCCTCCATAGACATGTCAGCGTTCCATTGTGGCCTGTAGGAGTAGAATAACAAGATTAAAGCTTAATACTATTGCAGTTGAGCTCAATAATAAGGAAAATTTCGAAAAAAGAAAAAAAATGAAAAAACTCACTTCCAATATTGTCTTGCTCAAGAAAAAAAGGGAAATTAGTATTTAATTTGAAAAACAGAGCATTAACTAGAGCTAAAACAGAGCATCAAAAATAAAATTTTGAAAAATAAACCGTCGGCCACCGGAAACTACTTCAACCTCGAGAAAAGGTATACATCAACTGAAAGAGTTCGGTGAGACGAGTTTATTAATATGAAAATTGAGACGAGTTTATTGATATGAAAATTGACGGCCGAAACTGCCAGAGTATGTCGGAAAAGCTACCGGAAAATCTGACTTTTTCGATCTAGAACTCGAGATGGGCGTGGACCTTCCTCAACGAACTACTGGCGGAGGTGTAGATGTTGTCGCAATCGCAGTGTGAAGGCCTTGCCGATCGGCGGCGAGTGGGACCTTAGGTTGATGGTGGCAGTGCAGTAGATTCCGGTAGTAATTAAGAAGAAACCATAGAGAGAATGAAGAGTTTCGTTTTGCGCAGGAAGAACAGATGTAAAAATGTAAATCGCGTGAAGAAGAATTTCAATTAAAAATAAGAGGCTTATTTTTGTCCTAAATAATATTATTAGGGTATTAGTTTTGTTAAAAAATTAAAAAGAGTATTATTGTTATCAACATTAATTAAAAGGGGTATTATTTTTGTGTTTTTCCCTTTTCTTATTCTTCTTCATTTGCTAAGTCTAACAAAAACCATATTTTATGGGCCCTGGGCGGGTGCCCTTCTTGCCCATGCCCAGGGCCGGCCCTGAATTTCAAAGAGCCGCCCAGAGAGACTATGCATTATTTTTCTAATGCTTTTTAACTTATTATAGAGTATAAGTAAATAAACATTTAAAAGGCTATAAGAATAATTAAGAGATCTTCAAAACAACTTAAAAAAAATATAATTTTTAAACAGTTACAAATTCCAACTTATTTTAAAACTCTTTATAAAAGGAAAAATACTTAGAAAAAAAATATAAAGAGACATATAATAGTTTATAATTTAAAAAGTATATATATAATGTACCAAAAAAAAAAAGTATATATAAAAAGAAAAGCACTTATTTTAAACTTAAGAAACACTCATATTTCTCCCAATTGTTTCGCATCATTTCTGAAATGCATGCATGAACACAAAGAGTTGCCATTCAAAAAGTTCTGAAAGTGTCCTGATGAGTTTTTTTTTTTTCCCCATAAAATAGATATAACTCACGCATTCAAATGTGGAGAAGAGATTCGAATTCTGTCCATTTGATTACGAAACCACTTCCTGGTGAGTTATATTACTTTGAATTTTGTTGGTCAAACATTCAAACGACCAATAAATCTTCTTTTTTTTTTTTCCCTTTCCCGTTGTTACCCATTTATAGCTTTAGCGTATATTAATTTGAATTTGTAACTTTGAAATTAACACTTTTTAGAAGCTAACTTCGTATACACCATTCGATGCGAAGATTATATAATTTTATTTATTATTATTCATCTATAATAAAATAAATTTTTAAAAATAAATTAAAATAAAATTATATCTACTTATTATATACTATTTTTATCATATTTCTAAATTTTAATTTTTCTAGTAATTTTAAAGATAATATTATTTCAATGTACAAAAATAAAAATAACAATAATAAAATTATATAATTATAAATAAAATAAATTTATTGTTATGTCATTAATAATATAAAAATTGGTAATAAAAAATTGTCATTAATTTGATAAGTTTCATTTACCTTATTAATTAGCATAAAAAGTTAATTTTGAAAATTAAATAAAAATAATTAAAGACTATAAAAAATAAAATAACACATAATATTTTAGTTTATCATTATTGTGTCATGTCAATATTCGTTATTTTATTTTTATCAATATATAAGGAATTATAATAAGATATATTTTTTTTTTAAAAATCAAATTAAAATTATATTGAGTCGAAGTTCTCAACTATTTTTAATTGTACTTTATTTATAATATTTTTAATTTTTTATTATTTTAAATAATAAAATTATAAATAATTTTTAATCCATTGATATTTTAAAATAAAATGAATAAAAATAATAATTTTAGAATTATGTAATTATAAATATGGGAAATTTATTATTATATTATTAATAATGAAAGTCCATTTTAAAAAATTAGTAAAAAGCTCATTTAATAAATTTATTATTGAGATTGTTAATTACTACTTAACATTATGAATTCATTTTTAGATTAATAACTATTAAATATAAGAAAATGAATAATTTTATAAATTAAATATAATTAATAAAAAATTATAAAAAATAAGAAAATGATATATAAACTTGTAGCTTCTACAATTGTACCAAGTCAACCTTCTTTCCTCAACTTTTATATATAGATAGATACATAGATTAGTAGTAAATAGAACGTCTCATAAATTTGAGAGGCCCTGTTAATTGTCTTGTCTTGGTTAATTTCTGAGACTCAACATGCAAGATTACTTGTTGATTGTCTTGTCTTGGTTAATTTCACATATCTCTTTCTCGTTATGTTTCTCAAGTTGAATCAGTTTGGCAAAAAAAGACAGATTCACCACTACTTATTATATAAATACGGTGAGAAAATTGGCACCGCTGCTACTGATGAGAAGACTGCCACCGACAAGAAAACATTTATTGCACCTCCATATTCAAAGATATGTCTTCTTTTTCGCATTCTATTTTCTAGATCTGACTCTTATCTTCATCTTCAACTACTTATTTTGACTGGTTTTCCTATTTTGCTTCTTGTTTTTAAAGATGAGAGAAGAAGATAAAAAAGAACATATACTAGGGCATATGAATGAGCATACATATATCCTAATATATGAGCCATATACTATGTTATATAGGCTCATATATTGAGGTATATGGAATGTTCATATGCCATGGTATATGCTCATTTATATGTTAGAATATATGACTCATATATACCCAGGGGCGGAGCGAGGGGGGTCCATTGGGGGCGTTGGGCCCCAATGATTTTTGAGAAAAAAATTTTAGGTAGAGAGTATGGCTGGCCGGAAGTTGCAGAGGGAGGGCCGGCTGGAAGAAGAGCATCGGGAGGAAGGAGGAGGAAGGAAAAAGGAAAGAAAGAAAGAAAAAAAGAAAGAACTAGACCCACGGATTTTAAACCAAAACGGTACAGTTTTGGCTTTTTTTTTTCTTTTAACTTATCAAAACATAGTAAAAAAAGAAAAAGAAAAAGAATGAATGAAAAGGAAACAGCTACTGCAATTCAAAATCGGGAAGAGAAAGATAAAGAGAGAAGAGAAAGAAACTCAGCCAGCCCCTTGCCGTGCCGCCCGCCCGCCCGCCCTGCCGACGCCGCCACCTCGCCGCTCCTGCCACTGCCTGTGCTCGTGATCTGCCGGAATAAGGTAAGTTTTTGGTTTAATAAATTGACTTAAATGTAAATGATAGGGTTTGTTAATTTAAATTAAATTGTCTTAGGGTTTAGATTTGAAATTGAAAATGTGATTAACTTAATTGTTTGTTTAAATTTTGTGAAATGAATGTAAATTGAAAGAAGTAATTAATTTAAATTAAATTATTTTAGAGTTTAGTTTAGATTAGAAATTGAAAATGGA
>CATIWJ010134338.1:0-16573 GCA_949640765.1 Croton laevigatus | reverse complement strand
AAACGGCACTCTAATATCCCAGCTCACATATCCCCTTGCTTCCGTGTGAAAGAAGGAGACCATGTTATCATTGGTCAATGCAGGTTTTTACGTTTGACACCCATTCAATTTATCTGAATTTTCTTCATGAAAACTGCATTTCAAAGTTTTTACAGAATCTGAATGGTGTTTTGTTTCAATATATCAGGCCATTGTCAAAGACAGTGAGGTTCAATGTGCTGAAGGTCATTCCAGCAGGCTCTTCTGGTGGTGCAAAGAAGGCATTCACAGCCATGTGAGACCCTTGTTTTTAAGTATTGTAGTACTGGAGGCTCATTCAAGCTGATTATGGTTTTGTCATTATGTGTCTTTTTGAAGTTATGATATCTTAGATTCTGTACTAGTTCTTTATACTGTTGGAGGTTTAGTTTTGATAATTTAAACTGCGGCAGATTTTGGTTCTTGTGAAAAAAGGTTACATGCTTATTGATTTTGTGTTATCTTAAGATTATTCATTTATAGTATTTGTTTATGAGTTACAACTCGAAATGGTTGATTTTAAGTTTTGTTTGAAGTGGTTTTAGCTAGTTATGATAACCCTGGGATGTGCAAATTACTTATAAGGAGGACAAAATGTTCATGAGAAAGCCATGATTTTATAATCTTTTATGCAAATTATTTTTAAATTGTATCTGTGTTTTGAAATTTCATTAGCAGTAAGATATGACTACGGTTAAGCGATTACCGTTTATTTTTGCTGCTCCTCTAGTTGCACTTTTGCTGAACCGTGCAATCCACAACCCATATAGCATCGGATGCTCAAGAGTATAAGCTATGACTACGAAGTGTTTGCCATCTAAGATCTTACTACCAATATGAATTTTCAGGTATTAAAAAGAAAGACATAGGTGGTAAAAAGTAATGTCAACAATTCTGCTGACGATTAGCTTAAAGTATGATAGAGATTAGAATGCAAATAACAGGGAAGTAAAGAGAAAAACTGAGTAACGGAATGCAGAAGAGAAGAATAAGTTACTGTTCCATTAATGGTTGTTCCACAAAATATATATATGTATGTATATATATATTTGTTGAGCTGGATTGCCCTTTTTTTCTTGCTCCTCAATATTCCACTTTTATCTGATGTGTCTCTTCTAGAATAAACTAGAAAGGTTTAGGTATTTCTCTATCAATATTACCCCTTCAAGAATAGCCTTGTCCTCAAGGTTGGTTGTTGCAAAGTGCCTCATGAGGTCGACAGCATCAATGCAAACAGCTTCTTGAACACTGAATCAGTGAGCAAATGAATGTATAGCTATCGAAAGGTATCTTCTCCAAGGTTTCTAGCTCAAGGATGCCGTTTTCTAAGTCCAATGATCTCATGCTATAGCCAATCTCAAAATTGATAGAACTCCTATCTTGAAACCAACATGGATAAAAAATCCTCCAATACCTATTCATAAGAGATTCCCTTGTCCATTCTAATTCTATTAATATAGGTGTGATGACCAACAATTTAGGCAACATAAACACAAATGCTACCGCAAGGCAGTGAACCCCTAGCTTTTTGGTTTCAGCATACCATTGGAAACAATTATTCTTTTGAGTCCAAACTATCCCATAGAGTCTAAATAAAATAATCCACCAAGTTGCAATAAAGTATTTTAGTACCAATAGAACCCAAAAGCATAAGTTCTCATTAGCGATTAGGTGATATTGCATATCGGTGACAAGCCAATATTGCAAAAATTGCAAATCACCCCATGAGGAAAACCTAGTCAAAAGTTAAAACTGAACCGCTTTGTCTTTCACAACCTACCATGAACGCCTCTTTACTACCCAAATAACAAAAAATACTTCTTGTTCTATGTCCTTATTAAATCTCCAAGTTTCTTGTTAAATTTGATGGCCATACTGTGAAAAATGGGCCAAATAAGATAACTTGTAGATTGTAGTTGAGGCGAATGGATGAAATTTGATAAGACAGCGCTGGAGGCGGTTGAATTGGAAGTAGTAGTAATTCGTTTGGTGGTGCATGAGGTGGTGGATGACAAGACATAATGTAAGGTGGCTGAAGTGAGTTTGGGTGTTGGGTCTGTATGGGGATTCCTTGTGGGCTATAGGAGATGTAGGAGAAGATTTGGCTCGATAAACATCAAGAATATGAGAGATTGGGCCAAACCTGAATGGTTGCATGTACTTGGTGGGATTTCTATTGTATAGATAAAAAAAACCAGGACACTGCATATTGGCAGCTGTGGCAATATTTCTTTGATCTTCTTTGCAAATGTCCCAGCAGGAATTAAAGTTTGCGTTTTATGGGATGGAGGTTGCATGTGTTTGGCCACATGTTCTCAGTAGCGGCGGAAGCTGGATTTGGGCAAGTTGGTGGAGATGGTGGTGTGGGTAGTTTGACTGTTTGTGGATTCAGAAGTTGGGAAGATGGTTGCAGAGGATTGAATTGTGACAGAAGGATTGAGAGGCAAACAAATTCTAATGATTCTAGCAAGATCGAGGAGTAGTTTCTTCAGTTCAGCAAATTGTTGTTGTTGAGATAAATGAAAATTATGGAGGCTATCATTCATCTTCAAAACCCGTTGCTCTAGATTGGAAATCCGTTGTTCTAAACCCAAATCGTTCTTCTCTATCTCCATTGTTGGCTTCTAGCAAATCCGACAAGCCAGAGCGATGATAGAGATTAGAACGCCAATAACAAGAAATTGAAGAGAAAACAGTCACAAAATGCAAAAGAAAAGAAAAAGTTACTGTTCCGTTAATGGCTGTTCCACATAATCAATTACACCAGCCCCAGTGCAGATGATTCTGCCCTGAAACAAATAACATAAAAATCATACCCCGCAACTACTGCTTACAACATATATGTATATATATATATAGACACACACACACATAGACAATATCCTACAATTAACTAATTTGCTGAGCTAAATGGCCCTTTTCTTGCTCCCAATATTACTCTTTTATCTGATGTGTCTCTTCTAAAATAAACTAAGAAGATCTAGGTGTTTCCCTATCAAAGATATAACGAAAGATTAGATTACATGAACTGAGAAAAAAGTAAAAAATAGAAATAGTTTTAGAACTGAAACTAAATTTCTTCGGTTTGCTTCATGAAAATATTCCCTGATCCTCTTTCTTAAATCTCATTCTTCCTTTGGTTTTTTTTTTTTTTTTGGGAGAAATTTTCATCTCAATGTTTGAGCACATCAATCATCTTGAAAAGCTGCACGTTTCCATATTCTTCATCTTCATGCACTCCCAAGACCCGATTGATCATCTTGATTTTTCATCCGTTACTGATTTGTTTTTGTTTTATATGATCAAAACAGTTTTCATCGTACTTTTCTTTGAATCACAAAAAGAGCGAAGATGATCCTCATCAATTGTGCCTAAACCAGAGAGTTTGATGCCATATTGCAATAGCCTACGAATGTCTCTGGGAATTGGGGATTGCCAAAGACCATCCCACCAAGCTGGAGGGAGAAGTGGTGTAAATGCACATTGATTGGATTGATGCTGGCAGCTCAAAGGGCCAGCAAATCTATTCCAAACATGCCCCCACCCAGTCTGCAACTTTAAACCATCTGTTAACAAATTACTTTGGAAACTGCTTAAGAATGAGAATTTTGAACCTGTAGAGTTTTTCCCTGGAAAAAAGAAAAGCAGTTATTTTAATGTTTCCAGAGCATTTCACCCAAAAAAAGAAGGCACCAATAAATGAGATACCTAGGTGATTTGCTGCAGCCAATGCTGCTATTAATTGCGCATAGGTAGTTCCAACACGTCTGTGAGCACCAGAAATAACAGTGTGCTTTGCACGTGATGCAAGAAAGAAATCCACGAACGCAACCCATCTGGGTGCAGGTCCCCAGTCCTTCACTCTAAAATCTAGATTGTGAGATGCATTGATGTTCAGAGAGACATTGCCTTGAAAATTTTTATAATCAAAATAAACCACCTGCTAAGAGCAACTGATTTAGTAACCACACTAAGCAAGTCCTACAATGTCGTATTCGAAATGTAACTCAAAATTGATTTTGAACTAAAATGAACTCATCATCCAGCAGAGTCAGATAAAATCAGGTAATGCTAATAACTTTACATTAACAAAAAGGTTTTCAATTGTAACATGATTATTTTTATGGCATTTGGAAACCGTTGATTCTAACAACATAGGGTACAGCAAGTAATTACCTCTGAAAACTCACTTATGTATGGAAGAATACTTTTTACAAAAGAAGGGGTATCTGAAACTATAGCCACCTTGGGTCTTGAAATTTGGTGTAAACCCTTTATGGCTCTTTGGATGCAGTTCAATGCTGCCTCTATAGCTCTCACTGGTCTGCCAAAGTAAAAATAAACACACAAGAACCAGCATCATGAATCAGTGATCAGTCCAAGTCACATTATAATCAGACATCATTCAGCAGTTTAAACACCTCACATTTCGTTTGTTTATGTGCATATCTCTACATGCTTCTTTGAGTATGCATATGTGCAATCATATCTTTGTAGATGAATTTCCTAAGTTTATAAGCCAATGTAACTATAAATACTTTTACATGAATCTAGTACTTCAGCATTTCTTCAACAGTCTCCACATCAGTGCAGGTGTCCTACTGGTTTTGTTTTGGTTTGGTTCAGGGTTTTTTTTTTTTTTTTTTTAAAGTCAGTGAAAACATTTATATTCAACTTCCATCCTTACATTATCCAACGATTTATGATTTATCAAGCATAATTAACTTTCTTACAAGGGAATTAGCACCCCAAAATGGCCACAAAATCATTTTAAGATACCAAAATTAATGAATTAGTATAAAAAACACTTTATTACTTGGCACAAGTGATAGAAAAGACTTTTGTGTTTTTAAGCTCTAAGAATAATAGGAGGACAACACAAGTGTAAGCAGATTAGCAATCATGACCTTATTAACAAATGGACGGAATTTGCTATCATTTTCAATTCCGTAGCAATACCTGTTCATTAGCATCCGCATGTGCAATGATATGTCAGGATCTGCCCTGCCACCAAGAACCAGATTGACTGCTTCTGTAACATCTTCTGAAGGAGAAATGAGAACTCTCATCAGCTCCCCAAAAACATTAGGCCGTGATTGTAGTTCTTCTGGCTGTCCAAATAAATTTGAAGCAGACTCTCTCATCTCACGGTATACATTCTTCAAGAAAAACTGACTGGCCACGGCATCTGTCGTATTTTGGAGCCTGCAGTCCTATGGTTAAATATAAGAGATGACGACATGAATAAGTAATGTGGGTATCATAAGAACTCTGGCTATACCATATGATTGGTTGTTTCCATTTCCTCCAGTTGCTACAGAGGACATTTGTTTTTGCTGGCTTTTCAAAATCATCAATCCTCATAACCAGATGTCTTCCGTAGTTTTTTAAACAGCCATTTCGCCTCCATAGATGTTTGACTTCTTTCAAGGTGAAAGTATAGTTGGAGTAAGAGATAAAGTCACCAAACGGATACTTACCCCTGACAAATAAAAATCGGACAATAATCAGTACTGATAACAAAATGGAGCTCCTGCAATTGTACGACTACAACATGCTCAATTGAGTCGTGAGAAAACAATTGTGGAGAGTGCATAAAATATGGGCTTTTACTAAGGCCCTTTTATTTAACCAAGACATCATTATGAATGCACATCCTGAGCTCATCTAAGGCACAAAACATTAAAACTGGAAGTTTCAACGGAAAACAGAAAGGCTTGAGAAAGAACCAATATGCCTGGTCTGCCCAATGATAAGGGTCCGGTTCAACATTATGCTCAATGCTGCAGCATTTAAGATCTTGTACATTTCATTGCCAAAACCTGCTTCTGATGCCTTCCCCAACACAAAACCATGCTTGCAAAACTGCTCCGGAGGGAGATCTCTGATTCTTGAAGCACCTGAAAACAAAGCAAATACTGCCATCACCAAAACGCATTTCCTTAAGGGAAATAACTTTTCCCCCAAATCTCAACAAAAATCTGAAGACTATTGGTAATGAAGGATGAACAGTTGTCAGGTTTTCATTTCCTGTCTTTCTGGACTCTAACAATCCCACGGTCCACAGAAGTCCTATTGAGATTGTTAAAGCATAAATAAACACCAAGAACTGTATTTTGAATGACAAATCTTCATCAAATGATTCATGATGATTAATTTCTACAAGAGAGTTTTTACAATGAAAAGTTAGTAGTACTTGACTTTGAAATTCTTATTTGGTAGGACTGTATAGATATTCATTTGGAATTCCATATCTTTAGTTCTGTGTAACTTTTCTACCAAAATTGACAGGTTTTGCACTTGAACTCCAAACTTAATTAGGTTACAAGCAAATAAGACTAATTTATTCAAATATACGGTAGTATAAAACAATATGCTCCCAATGGCAATTGATTTAAAAATAGATTCCGTTATAACATTGCAATGTCTTCAGTCAGAGTTTCATTTTTCCGTTTTATAAGATTTAATTTTCATTGTTATTAAACCTACATTTAAAACTAACAAAACATTGAGAACATCAATATTTTGTCCTATTTCACCAATTTACGTTTTATACTGAGTTGATCAGCAGATAAATAAATCCTTATCTATAACAGGCGTTCAAATTCAAAATGTTGGAGAATATTAGTTCCTATATTTTCTATGCAACCAAACAAAATCTGGCAGTTGAAACAAAAAAAAAATTACCGTTAACAGCAAAGTGCTCCTGGATGATTCTTCTAACTCGTAGGCTTTCCTTCCATACACTTGTCTTGAAACTTTCACCCATTTCATCGACCGTAGCGCAGGATTTTGAAGCTCCATTCTTCTTTCGTCGAACCTCCGTCTCATTCAGAGCGGCAGAGCTTGAATCTCGACTTCCTCCAAGTACATCATCATCTTCGTGTAATTTCGGGAGAAAAACAGCGTCGTTAGGAGGAGTATCGACAGATCTTAGTGTAAGAATCACTAAGCCAACGCCAGAGACAACAGCAACCGCGGTAAGGAGAAAGTGAGCAGATACAAGTCTTCTCCTTCTGTATCCGTGGTGATACCTCATTCTTCTCCTCCCAAAATCTTTTCTCAAAATCCTGGAGTTGATAAGAGATCTGGGGCAGCAGCTTGTTGTCGGTGCGTTTTTTGTCCCATTCAAAACCGAGCTTCGATAGAAGCGGCTCGTCTTAAGTCGATTGTCACATTCAAAAAATGAGCTTTAATGATAGGTAGGCATAGAAAACCGTAAACCGTATATCGAATTAAAAATTAGTTAATTCAATGATTCGGTTTGGTGATTCTGAAAGCATAGAAATGAAATATTCAATTCGGTATTCAGTTCTATGTGTCTGTAAATTGAACCGAACCTTCCTTATATATACTTTTTTCTCCACAAAACCCTAAAATACTAACCCTAAAATCAAACCTATTGCATCTCCTCTCCTCTTCTTCTCAATCCTGTCCTTCTTCTTTTCTCTTTCATCTCTTTTCTCTCCTTCTTCAGTTCCTTCTTCTTCTTTGCTCCTTCTCCACCTCTTCTCCCCTTCTCTCCTCCTCCTCCTTTCCATAGCAATCGCTGACGATCTACTTTCATCGCCACGCAACCACGTCGCAGCTGAAAATCTACTCCATCGCCACCTAATCATGCCACTACTGACAATTTACTCCATCGCCACACTGTCATCTTCGAGTCTTCTTCTTCTTTAGCTTTTGCTCGCAGTTTGAAGGCCTATTTTATCTTTTTTTTAGGGATATTTACAAAAAAACTCCCTAAAATTTACTATATTTACATTTTCCTCCCTGTCTTTTTTTTTTTCGAATAAAAAACTCTCTACTTTATATTTCCGTTGACATTTTCCTCCTATTTATTTTTTCTGTTAAAATAACGGTTAAAGGATCAAAATGTAATTTTATGGGTCTTTTGAAAAAGCTCGAAAAATTAAAGGACTATTTTGAAATTTTTCCTTCTTCTTCAACATTCTTCCCTAATTTCCAACCCTAGCCGCAGCTCCTCCATCCCCACCACCTCCGTCCACTGCCACCTCCATCTACCACCACCACCATCAACCTCTAGCTAGCTATTTCTGCCGCTGCCTCCATCCCCACAATCTCTAGAAATTGACGGTCTCCTTTTCCATCTTTGAAATCGATGGAGGAGCAAAACAGGTTTATTAAACTATTTTTGTAGCTGTAAACTCAAGACCAAAAAACAGAGATTGAACTTAAGAAATCAAAACCAACAGAGTGAATCAATCACAAGAACTCAAAACAATGAAATCCAGAAATAATAACCAAACCATACACGGCAAATCATTAATGGCAATCAATGTTTTAGACCATTGTTTCAGAAAAACAAAACAATAGAACTCCAATGAGTTCTTCAAATTCACAATCAAGCAAAAATGAAAACATAACACCAATCAATCTGGTTCCCAAACAGCATTAATCATAATGAATTGAATAATCAAATCGCAGCAAAGATGGAAATGAGAAGATTATTGGTGTTCAAAATCTTATTTTGATTTCGCTCCTCTATCGATTTCAAAGATTAAATAGCTTGATCGATTGGTGGTGGTGATTTCTAGGTCTGATGGCGGCCGGCCTTTCTTGCGCCTCCCTCCGATCAGACCACGACGCATCTTTTGGTTTCGAATAATGAAATCCAGAAACAGTTGCTTTGATTTCTTCTGGTTTCGAACGATGCATCTTTTGGAAGAGAAGAACACAAGATATGCTTCGATTTCTTTTCGATTTTAGAAATCAAATGATGAACATCAGAACAAATCCATTTTCGAACGACGCATCTTGTGGAAGAGAAGAAACATCAGATGCTTCGATTTCTTTTCGATTTTAGAACTCAACTGATAAACATCAGAACAAATACAGATCTGCTTCCATTTCTTTTCGATTTTAGAAATCGAACGATAAGCACCAGAAGAGAAGAACTACCTTTATCGAGGTCCGATTGGAGGGAGGCATAGGAAAGGCCGGCGTGACCTCATCTGGCGTCGCGTTCCAGTTTGCTCTGACGGCTAGGGAGGCCGGTGGCTGAGTTTCATTGTGGGAAGAACAGAATGAACGAACCAAGGCTGTAGAAGAAAGGCAAATTTTCAAAATGATTCCTTAGTTCTTGGGTTTTTTAAAATAGCCTATAAAAATTACATTTTGGTACCTCTACCGTTATTTTAAAAGAAAAAATAGACAAAAGGGTATTTTTGCCAACGAATATATAAAGTGGGGAGTTTTTTGTTCGAAAAAAAAAGACAGGGAGGAAAATGTAGATATAGGTAAAACATATGGAGTTTTAGTAAAATATCCCTTTTTTTTTATTTCTTCATATTCCTGTTTCGGTGTTTTCAAGTGTTAAAGTTGTGGATCATGTCGATGTTGGAAGGTAAAGACCTATTTTATCGTTTTTATGGATTAATGTTCTGTTTCTATTTTTGTTATTTCTTCATATTTCTGTTTCTGTTTTGGTTAAAGTTCTTGTTGATTTCTTTTATTTTGCTTGAGGATGTGATGATTTATGTTTCTGTATATAATTCTGCTCATCTTTATGCTTTTGTTTATAAATTATCTTTGATTTTTGGTTTATATATATGTTTTCACAATTGCTTCGTTTGTGAAATAGTTCATTGTTTTTGTATAGCTTTCACTTTCAGTTTGGAATTTTTGTTTTCGCTTTACGTTTGGTATCTTTATTTCTGTTTTCATTTTTAGTTTGGGTTTCGTTTTTGTTTCCAACGTGAAAGGCATATCTATAATGTGTATCTTTTAATTTTGCTTTTGACAAAGCAAATGATCGATTAATTGAAAATTGAAAAATTGATTAAAAAAGTAAAAACTGGAAAGACGAAAACAATTGCTTTTCTGAAACTATGATGGCAAATTTTGGTTTATAATTAAACTAAACCAAAAAAATCAGTTTGGTTGCTATTCGATTTTTCCCTTTGCGGTTTGGTTTTCGGTTTCTTTTTTGGGCATCAATTTTTTTGGGTTTGGCATTTTCAGTTAATTTCGTAAATCGAATCGCAAATGCCCATGCCCGCACCTAGTAAATTCCCATCCATTGCTCATCCGTACCAACACCAGGTCACTTTGTTGGCATTGGGGATAGACCCCTTGTCTTGCTGGAGAAGCTTGTAGCCAGAATGGGCTTGCAGGTAGTAATACCTAATATTGTCCATATTCAACATGAACATTTCACTTAGCATCTTGAAGGACAAGGAGAAGCCTTCATTGGAAGCGAAGGTATGAAGGTAGTATAGAGTCCTAAAAGACCTAAGCCCTAGATAGATGGGTGTTATGTTGCAATACCTGGGTAGGTGTTCAATGGAGGGGAGCAGGGAGAACCTCACCCCACTTTTTAGGTGATCACGAGTGAGGAGGAGAGATCACCTACCAGCCCACAACTTTAGGGTGGTGGTTTTCATGTCTGGAATGATGATCTCATAAGGCTCAGAAAATTTGAACTGGAGGAAGAAAAGAGGTAAAGAATGTCCCCATCATTTTATTCTTATATGGGATTGTTGGGCTTCAATCGCCATCTGAAGGTTCATCCCTTAGTTAAGGTGGTTAGTTTGAAGAGGAAGGTTAGGAGGTTGCTCCTTGATGACCTCAGGTATTTAAGGAAGTTTGGGCTTCCTCCTTTGAAGGGAGGTTACTATTAAAGGATTACCTGGTCAGTTCTGGAGTTAGTAATCTCTTACGTGAATGGTGGGCACTAACCTATCACTACCCAATCTAGAGTTCGAGAAGTTTGATGAAGACATGACCGAATGACAAATGAAAAGAAAAAGGAAATACCTAATTAAAGATAAGAGGTCACTAGAGCTGTTTACGAAGATGAATGTAGGAAGGTCGCCAAAAGATTTTGAAAGCAAGATATGAGAAATAAACGGGGAATGTAACACCCCTTATAGATCTACTGCGGTAAGTCTACAGGAGTGCTACAACTGTCTCTTATTTGCATATTGTCAGTATTTATTAAATTATTTGTTTTAAAGGAGTTCATTTATTTATGCTAAGATTTAAAAATTGTTTGGTTCAATAATCCAAATTAAAAATAACCGCAATATCCAAAACACACAATTACAACCAAACTAAAATAGCACACATAGTTTGAAAGTTCTTTACTTAGTACATGCCGATTTCTAATAAGATAAAGATTTTTACCTCAACGAATAAAAATTCTGGTACCGACTGGCAACTGGCGGGAAAACTAATTTTGTAACCTCGGCTCTTCTTCAATACCTACGAGTTACAAATAATAACTCGCTGAGCAATTTCGCTCAGTGGATACTTTAACTATGAAAATAGCTGTAATAATAATATTTTTCATGCACATAAAAATTTAAGGAAAAAATGATAATCATTTAATGAAATAAAAATAATAAATATTAAAATGATGGATAAACCATTCAAATAAATTATAAACAATCCACATATAATTTAATTCAATTTCATTTTTTTCGAGTGGCTCTACTAAGATTTAGGTGAACACCGGGATAAAGCTACTGTATTTATTTTTTTAATCTCGGATGACTCTAGGCCGTAGCCGGAGTATACTATTTTGACCAAAGTCAATTTATTTAGCGGCCGTATCCAAAGTTATTCAATTCTATTTTTTTACCCAAAAATCTAAACTGGGTGGTTCGCAGTACTGCTCAGTATATGATGCATCATACCATTATCCCACTAGTTCAACTAATTTAAGTATAGCAAAATAATTATTTCCAAAGCACATTCCCAATTTATTCCAAAGCACAATTTCATCACATAATAATATTTTTTTCAAAATCACAATTTAATTCATAAATAATATTTTTCTCAAAATTACAATTTAATTCATAATCAATATTTTTGTCAAAATCACAATTTAATTCACAAACAATATTTTTCATAAAATTCATAAATCTCATTTAACACCATAGCATTTATTCATAATCAATAGAAATTTTATAAGCATGCAATAAAATAATTTACCGATATTTTTATAGTTAAAGTATCAAACCTTATTTTTAGCCATCTCCCTTACTCCACAGTCCCTTTTTGTTTCAAATCTTCCTCTTTCTTTTCGGACGGACCTAACGTCATATTTATATACACATTTTTGTAAGTTTTAAGTCTAAATATTTTTCTCTAAATATTCCTTTTTAATTTTGCTACTTAAATTAATTTCCTATAGTTATTTTGAATCCTTTTCTATTATATAATTTAAAATGCCTAACTATTAATTAATTAGGACCTAAGTATAAATATATATTTATAAGTTTACTATCCATTTATTTTTTTTCTAAATATTCACTTTTATTTCTATTTACTCTATTTCCTACAATTATTATTTTAGACCCCATTTTATTTCCTATGTTAAAAATATCTAATTATTAACTAATAAATTTCCAAATACATTTATATATTCATAAATATAGGTTATAAAATTTTCTGTCCACTAATATCCTCCTAAATAGTATTCTGTCATTCCCTATTTAATTTATTTTTCCATAATTATTAATTTAAATCTCTTGTTATTTTCTATGTGAAAATGTCTAAATATTAATTAATTAAGTCCTAAATATTTTTATATCAAAACTAACTCAATTTAATTAATTTACTAGAGTTCCAGAATAAATTTTAAGGTCTAAATAATTTATTTGGGTCCCTAATTATATTAAATCTCAAAATAATCACGAATTAATTAATTTAATAGGCTTCTAGACTAAATTGAATAGCTAAATAAACTATCTGGGGCCAAA
The DNA here is from genome assembly GCA_949640765.1 of Croton laevigatus. Classification (NCBI taxonomy): domain Eukaryota; kingdom Viridiplantae; phylum Streptophyta; class Magnoliopsida; order Malpighiales; family Euphorbiaceae; genus Croton; species Croton laevigatus. Next base: position 3,827 of record CATIWJ010134338.1, on the reverse strand, counting down.
ATATAAATAGAGAATGACAGAAGGACCTACTTGAAGACGCGCGTAAAGTTCTGGGGTCGCGGCGTGGTTTCTGGAATGCTGAGGCGCTATTCTGGAATTCACCAAGTAAAACGATGTCGTTCCAGAGCTTGCTGACGTGCGCCCTAACCACATCCAATACGCTGCCGTTTCGCCCTAAACGCTGCGTTCAGAGTCTTCTCCCTCACCCGAAATCGTCTGCAACGGGTCATGAGCTCATTCGGGTCTTCGACAATATCTCGTGATTCCAGTGACGAAATCAACCAAATAAGATACCTCTGGACTCGTCTCTTCCCGACCGGTTGATCTAAGGCTTCAAATCGATCGAAAAATGACTGAAAGATAAAGAAAATTGAAGAAAACAGAGGCTGTCGATTTATGTCAGGTTTTGCAACTTTTCCCCTCTGAACTCCTTCCTTCGGCGGTGGTCGATCGGTTTCTCACATCCCACTTGATCACTAAAGTCTCATAAGGTGATTGGTGGTCTCAGAATCAAGCTTTGATGCAAGATAGTAAAATCACTTTGAATTTCTTCCTCTCTTTCATTAAAATTTCCAGAGCTCAGTTCTAAGCTCTCCCTCTCTCCAATTAATTCAATTCACCTCCACAATCCTGTCCAAAAACTTCTTACAATTTGTGCTCTACCCATTTCCTGCTGAAGCTCCCCATGCTTTTGTGTCTAATGCCCATAATATTCCTTCCCCTTTTCTCCAAACTTCCACATTTCCTTGGTTCCAATGCAACAGAAATTGTCCATGCCCAAATTATTCCCTGCACAATCCACTGCCCACATGCTTTTGCCTCATCTAACACTACCATATTTTTTATTATTACTATTATTCCTTTTCTTATTATTATTATTATTATTATTATTTTGTTATTGTTTTTATTATTATTACTAATTTATTGTGGTTATTATTATTATTATTATTATTATGGTTGTTGATATGATTATTAGTATTATTATTATTAACTTCATATACACCATAATAATAATTATTATTATTATTATTATTGTATTTATTTATTTATTTACCTGGTGTTCTTATTTTTATTTTCGAAAGGTACCCACGTATATTTCTCTATATTGGAAGTATCTAGAGATTGAAACGATTATTTTTAGTCACTTCTAAATTTTATTATGCTAGGCTAATTTTCCGCAACAAAAATACTGTGATAGATTACAAATAATTATTTACTTAATACAAAATATTTGTAAAATTACAAATTAGTCCCCCATATTAATCTCATAATTAAAATTAGGATGTGTCAGCCGCCAACTTCAGTCTCCATGCTTGATTACATATTAGGCCGTCGACTTCACTTGAACTTGGCTTGTCGTTTAGTAGCATAGGCTCAGGTTCATCTCTCTCCAAATTAGTAAGCATGCTTCGGATAAGAACTTGTAGGGCTTCCTTGAATCTCTCTTAGCTTAGCCTTGTCATCGGACCACTTGATAATATCAAAGGATTATTAGACGTTGGTGTGGCTTTTGCGAGTTCTATCTCTTCAAATCCACTCCTAAGCTCCTTGCTAGAGGAGCTGAGGTTGCAAAATTAGTTTTCCCGTCAGTCGCCAACCAGTACCAGAATTTTTATCCGTTAGGGTAAAAATCTTTTATCTTATTAGAAATCGGCATGTACTAAATAAATAACTTTCGAACTATGTGTGCTATTTTAGTATGGTTTGTAATTGTGTGTTTTGGACATTGTGGTGAGTTTTAATTTGGATTATTGAACCGAAAAATTTTTAATCGTAGCATAAAATGAATGAACTCCTTTTAAATAATAAATTTAATAAATACCGATAACATACAAATAAGAGACAGTTGTAGCACTCCTGTAGACTTACCACGGTAAATCTATAAGGGTGTTACGGCGGCCCAATAGCATGGAGACTAAATATGGAGCCCAATATTTAATTAGGCCCAATAATTGGACAAATTTTTTATTTTTAATTCCTTTTATTTTGATTAGTGGTCAAATTCTGTTTCCTTTCAGGAAATTGTTTTTTTTTTTTTGTGATGTAAAGTTTGTTTTCTTTTAAGATGTAATTTTTTTAGCCACATAAAGGCTATATGAAGGCCTAATACGAATTTATGTGAAAGAAGAACACATTATGATGAATTGAATTTTCAATTGAGGGGTTTTTTTTTCACTTCTTTGTTCTTTCTAGAACTATGGGCTCTGATACCAAATGATAACAACCTTGTTGTGATCGTTGCAAGACTTTTCCTCTATCCTTGTAGAAAACAACCTTGAAATCGAACCTTCAAGAGCTTTACCCTTTTCGAACGGAGTTTCGGTTTGTAATTCTCACTTGTTGTGTTTAGACCTTCTATTATCTATGTAATAGACAACCTAAACATCAAATATCAAATCAGCATCTGCTGTTAACTTGATTGCTAGGATGCCTCAAGAAATCTTGTCTATAAGTTTTAGGAAGAACAAAGGAGTAAAATAACCTCTTAAATTGAAATTCAATAATAATAATATGTACTTAAAAGGCTGCTGAAATCTCCTTTATATAGCTAAGGGATTTCGGCTATAAAAAAATATATTAAATAATCCTTAATCCAACCTGAAATAGGATTTGGCCAACTAAGGAAAAAAAATTAGGCCAACTACCTAATTAAATAAAAAAAAACAAAAAGGCCCTAATGGAGTGTTTAGGCCCTATTTTATCCTCCCATACTTAATGTTTGACTTTGGCAAGCATCTCGGCCCAATTTCATCCTCCCATGCTTAATCTTGGGCTATGACAAGCATGACCATCTTCTCCCCCACTTGAACTTGACTTGTCAAACAGGTAATCTTCTATTGGCATGGATTCAGATTCATCTCTTTCCAACTTAGTATGCATGCCTTGGATGAGAACTTGTAATGCCTCGAACTTCTTAGCCCTTAGCCTTGTAATATCAAAGGATCATTAGATGTTAGTTTTGGTTTGGCTTCCTTGGGTTCCATCTCTTTAAATTCACTCCTAAGCTCCTTGCTTGACATCATTGATACGAAACCTCCATGAATAAGCCTGAGAACCCCTTTGATTATTACGGACTCCCACAACATTAACTTGAAAACCCCCCACGACATTAACGTGAAAACCCCAATAACAATTTAGTCTCAACTCCTAAGAAAGGCTAGAATTCAGATTACTTAGAAAGGTGATCAAAGATCTAGAATAAATTCCAGATTCGAAACACTCCATAAGAAAGATGATCAGCCTTACTTGAATGTTCCTTAAACATGCATTCTACTCAAGAATACAAAGATAATGGCAAAAAGCCATAATATTGATAAACTCAAAACATCATAATATCATTCTTATTCAATTAATATAAATTCATTTTAGGCCTTTATATAGCCTTTACATGACCTAAAAGACCATATCCTAAAAGGAAACAAACTTTATATGACCTAAAAACAATAAGAAAATAAGACCTAAACTAATAAGTGATGTGAATCAAGGAACGGTCAAGGATCCTTTGGTGCTTCCTTAAGGACCATTGACACGAAGCAAAGCTAAGAGGTTTAAAGCAAGTTTAGGAATGCATGTTCAAGAGCAAGTGAGCAAAGAATTGACCGAAATTGCAGCTGAGAAGGTTGGAATGGAGCTGGAACTTCAGCCAAGGATTATTATGATGCCGAGTGCAAGTTTCGTGGCTTAAAACGCTATTTTACAACTTCTGATGAGTTTGGACGTGATTAGCTATTTGTGGGCTTTTATTTTGGGCCTATTTTGGTGGTCCCCTCCATAATTAGTTAGTTAGGACCACATGGGTTGTTTAGGTGCTATTTTTGTCACGTTTT
>CATIWJ010134145.1:0-11807 GCA_949640765.1 Croton laevigatus | reverse complement strand
GCGGTGAAGACATAAATTTGTGTTGCTTTTTACTAGATAGAATAGAATAGAACCGCATCGTTGAATTTTTGTACACGTTTGATTAAACTCTCCCTCTCCCATTTCAATACTTACATTTATAAAAGTCAAATAAAGAATATTAATCAAAACCTATTCTTCCTTCTTTATATTCATGGAAGAAAACACGAAAACAAACCCCAACATGAACAAGAAAAAGCAATGGCAGAAACACCAAAAAAAAATCCATCCAATCACCCAAGACGTGGAAAGACCACAACCACCTACGGCTCCATTAATGCCCAGAGACATTTTTATTAAGGATGAAGCGGAGCCTCTCGAGGCTCCCTCGCATTTTTTTTTTATTTTTTAAATTTATTTATTAATTTTTTTTTACTCACAAGATAAATTGTATATTTTGAGTCCCAAAATTAATATTTGAGACTTACAGTTCACATATTTAGATTTTTTTATTATAAAATAAATATAAAATAATTAAGATCGTTGAATTTACAATCATATAAAATTTATAATATCAAATCAAATTTTACGAATTATAGAGCCTTGATATTAATCTCGGCATTTAGAATTGATAATCTATCATGCGAGTCGGAAAAAAAAAAAACATTCAAAAAGAGGCAAATTCTCGCGTCTGTTATTTGAGAGATGTAGAAATGCTTTTTATTAATTGAAGGTGAATAATTTATAATAAAAAATAATATAAAATCCTAGTTTCTTTTTTTAACATAGAATTTAAAATCCTAGTATCGTGGTAATCTTATTGATTAAGCAATACCACAATGAACATCATTTTTTATGTCGCTTATGTGTACATTTCTAATGGTTAAGTAATCATTATTTAATCTTGTTCTATGTTTTTATTTTTATTCAATTACTATACTAACTCCGTTTAAAAAATAAAATAAAAATTTTAGAGCAAACGATTGTTTCAAAATAATTGGATATAAATTGGACAAAAGTATACTTTCTCTTGTGATAAATTTGAGTTGTCTTTTAGTGTATGTGAAATCTATTTTTTGAATTGAGTGAATTGTAATTATTTAGGAAAAAGAAAAATTATAGAAAAAATTGAGGATGAATAGGAAAATTATATTATTTTAAAACTGAAATAGTATTAATTTATTAGTTGTATAGATAATTTATTATTGGAAAAAAAAAAAGTTAAGCAGTATAATGTTAATTTGGATAATTATTGTCAAAACCTTTTAATAATAAAGTGCATTGTGAATTTTGTTTTCTTTTTCTTAGAAAAAGACAAATTATAAATAATACGACTGCAAATGGCAAATCTATAAAACTCAAGTTGGATGTAGTTTATAAAAATTTAATTATGTATTATAAATTTATATTTTATGCAAAAAATTTTTGTTTCTAAAATAAAATAAAAGATTTTATTTGAATAAACGTGCAGTTACAATCTCTATTACAAAATCCATTGATTATTCTTTTTGCAATGAACACGATGCGATGATCTCGAGGACTAAACTTGAATCGGTTGGGCTTGACTTAAGTTAAACTTGATTTAAACTTCAACTTAAATTAAGCTTTGAACTTGGATTTGAATCAATGCAGAGCTTTGTTGACGATCCTCATACGAGCCTTTGAGCTTTGAGGAAAACTTTGTATTTCAGATTTGTCGGAATTTTGGAGTCTTTAATTTTCTGTCACTTCAACTGAAGAGAGGTAATATATTTATAGAGACTTTGAGATGCTTGCCCACCAAGCAAAGCGGTTTGATTGATCCACTTGACACATTTTATTGGTCCTATTTTTTTTTTATATTATCACATAATTTATTTAGTGTGATAATTATTAAAAATATTATTTAAATAACCATTTAATATTTAATTTAATTAATTAATTAATATTAATTAACATATATTTTTTTAATATTTCCTTTGCAATCATATATTTTTCGAGATTTGTTCATAATTTTATTCGTATAAGTCTCGAAAATTTGAAGATTTACGCGGTAATTTTTTTTTAATTCACACATCCATTTGTTGCGTGAATTTTGGCTTGACATGTAAACCAATTTGTCACGTCAACTGCTGCGACTTGCTTAAACTTGAAATTTTAACTTATTTAAATTTAAAGGCTTGATGTTTTTTTCTTTTTTTTTTAATCATAAACTTAATTCTTACAACATAAGGACTTTACAAATTGTAATTCCTTTTCTATTTAGGAATATAATTTTTTCACCGCCAAAATTCTAATTTGGACTTCATAGGATTAGGATTAGGTAATTTTCTACAAAAAAGGCCAAATATTCTTAATCTCTCTGTCGTGTTCACTCTAAATCATCGATTGAGCATTGACTGAATAAGTATTCCGCCGTCTCTGATTTAATGTCGTTGGCATTTCACGACTTATCCTAATTATGTTTTTCTAGCACATGAAAATCTCATAAGCATTTGGATTACATCATAGCTTGCATTTCATTGTATTAATTTCAAAGTTGAACACAGGGAATTATGACAGCCTTTTATTATTACTATCGGTAGATTTGCATCATTCTTTTCTTTTTTCCAATTAATCCATGCTTTTCATTTTAACATATTCCAATTTTCAGCCTTTTTTTTCAACCGTTCACAGCTTGACATTTGCGTACCATTTTCATTTACCTTTTTTTTTTTTTTTTATCCACTTGCTTCAACCTTTTTATTTTGTTCAAATTTTAAGATCTCTCGAGACTTGCACTTTATATATCTTCATCAATCTATTGCGTTTTGCTAAAAATGTACCGTAATTGCACATATAATTTATTGCGCTTTCACTAATTTATTGTGCTTTTGCTAAAGTGCACCATCACTATCCTAATAATTTATTGCGCTTTTACCAAGTATATTGTCACTACCCCAATAATTTATTGTGCTTTTTGCTAAGGTGCACTGACTCTGCTCCAACAATTTACTGCTCATTTGCTAAAGGATACCGTCACTGCTCCAATAGTTTATTGCATTTTTGCTAAAATGCACCGTTTGCTCCAATAATTTGTTGCGCTTTTGCTAAAGTGCATCGTGACCACCCAACAATTTATTGCGCTTTTGCTAAAATGCACAGTCACTGCTCCAACAATTTATTGCGCTTTTGTTAAAGTGCATCGTGACCACCCAACAATTTATTGCGCTTTTGCTAAAGTCCATCGGCTCCGCCCCAACAATTTATAGCAACCAAATTGTCAAGACAAGAATTTTCAGTATTGGGATTTGTTCAATTTTTTAGGAGGACTTCATCAACTTATTATTATTATTATTATATTTTTTACGCAACATCAACTTGGTGCATTTATTTGATCTCCCATCCTCCAATAAGAGTTTAAGAATCAAGATTTTGAATGATGATGAAGAACTCTTGCGACCTGGTATGATTCTTGCTTCTCAAAAATCTGCCCAAGGATAGTTTAAAGTTTAGCTTCCGAGCAAGTTAAATCCCTACATATTTAAAATTGGACTATCCAATAAAGTTATAAACTGGAAGGTCAAGACGATGGAGCTGAACTCTCCATTTGCAAAGTGCTCCAGTCTTCGTTCCATTCACTTTGTTCTTCGCTATCATATTTTCCTTTACTAGCGAGCCGTATTCACAATAAGGAAATTTCTTGGCTCTCTACTTTCAAGCTTGTTGGTCAGTTTTCCTTCATATAAGGCTATTGGGAATGGTTTAAAGATGTGTTAGCGAGTCATCATAAATTTTTGACCGATGACAAGATCTATGCTGCTCTTCTTGCTTTACTATTCACTTATGATTGCTCTATCAATGTCATCAAACATTTTTGTGAATATTGGAGTCTATCTATAAATACTCTATTTCTTTCACATGGTGATGAATCAATTTCTCTTTGGAACTTAAAAAATCTTGCAAGGCTTCCAATTCTTGGTTCTTTCTATAACGAGGCAATTTCTTCAGCCAAAAAGCTTACATGTGTCAATAAAAATGGTATTCATTACTTCACTCGTAGTGGCAAGTATTTGTTTCATGCATACTATAGGAATGCCAAAACTGTTGATCACCGCCATGAGTTAAACATCCATACTTGGATAAGCTTCTGGTTTCCAAGTCCACCTTAGCTGGAAGAAGACATGGTATAGTAATTTTTGAAGCAGAGGCGGAGCTAGAAATTTATGTGAGAGGATGCGGATAAATAATTTTTTTTTAAGTGAAAAAAAGGGATTTAACCCAAATATATAATTTATTAAATAAACAAAATTATAAAATTCATATGAGATTTTTTTTATTTAATAACATAAAATATTATTTGAATTTATAATTTTTTATTAATTAAGAAATTATAAATTTTTTAAGTATACAAGTAAAAGTAATTGAATAATTTTGAATAATACAATCTATTGTTTTTAAATTACAAACATTAGTATTTACTTGCATATTATAATTTTAAAAGAATTCACTTAAATACTACAGTAAAAAAATTAAAATTAAGATGAAAGAAAATTAAAAATGTGAAAGAATCAAATTTTAGTTGTATAATTATTACTTGGTAAAACACATAGAAGAAAAGAAATACAGAGAAGAAGTTAAATATTACTATAAAGGATTCAATTTAAATATATTTGACTCTTGGGATATTTTTTCTAAGTTATGTTGGGCTTATGCTAGCTGCCATTGACCGGTAAGACTATATCAAAGAAAATAATTCATAGAATCTCAAGCTACACTTATAAATAGCTACTTTAGCTCATTGTTTTTAATCAGAAAAAATGGATCTAATTTTTGAAAAAATATTAACCCAACCCCAAGTTGATGGTGTCATAAATTTTTCAAAAGCTGCACTTCAGTCCTTACCGGTCATTCCAGAAGGAGATCATACGGTGGATTTTGTAGCAAGAGATAAGAATGGCATTATTTGGCCATTTCGAGTTTCCACCCGTATCAATGATAAGTATCTGAAGCCAGTGATTCTCCAAGCTCAGTGGCGTCCTTATGTGAAGAGGAAAGGGCTAATTGCCGGTGATAAGGTGTCGTTATTTCGGGAACAAATTGATCACAACAATTTTCGTCTCATAATCAAGGCTGAAAGGATCATAAGGTTAGGTGGTGTGGATATCTGGGCTGAGGTCTGAAAATATACAACCCTAAATATCCTTAAAGGCCAAGAAATCATTAGGGCAACTACTACTGCATCCTAAATAATTGTATCTGATTTGTCATCAATCTAGCGAACTAGTCGATGAAGCAGACACTAAGAATTTCTCTTCAAAATGTATGTGGGACTGAAGATGCTTTTAGTAATAAATAATCAGTTTCGACCAAATGTTGACACTCATGTGTCTTTTGTTTTCTTTTCTGGTTCTTTTGATTATTGAGTATCTTATGTTTTCTTTCCTGTTCTTCGATGATGTATTCTTTTCTGTTATTTTATTGTTCTTTCCTATTCTTCGATGATGTATTCTTTTACGTTATTTTATTGTTCTTTCTCAAATTAGTAAGGATTTTCCTTTTCATGCAACGTGCTTTCTTTGGCAATTTAAGGTCGGAGTCCTTCTCTTTCTCTTTTGTCTTTCCGGCCCTAGATCTTTGTAGTATTTTTGTTTTCAGTTTTCTGCAAATGGACTCAAATTGTCAAACGCCAAACAAAGAAATTGTCTGTCTCATGACGGCGGCCCTCCTTTCGTAGGTTCTTTTCGACAATATATATTTTATTAAAAAAATTATTACATCCATCTGAAATGTGTTTCTATATGGCTACGCACTCTTAATGATGATTTCAGTATTGGGAATAAATTAAGAACTTGACTAAACGCCTCGACGCTTTTTTTTTTTTTTCCTTCGATTCGAATGTTGATTGTTTATTTTCAGGCCCGAGATCAATTTCAGTGGTATACAGTTCGTAGAATTTGACTATTTACTGTAAATTAAACATAAAATAATTGAGACTTTTAAATTTGTAGTCATATGAAATCTCTAATACAGAGTCGAATCCTGAAAACTCTGGACTACTGAAATTGATTTCCAAACTCAATATAAACAATTTACCATTCCGTGTCAGGAAAAAAAATAACAAAATAAAAAGAAAAAAAATTTCCCATAGCCCGACCGACAAATTAATACGGATGTAGAAAATGCAAGATGAATTTGAAAAAGACATGTACTACTACGGACGACGAATTTCAAAAAGGCATATACTAATCCGAATGATGAATTTCAAAAAGACATATACTACTACGTATGAATAATCAATGAGTCATATAATAATTATATAAAACTGTCGTGTCAATATCCTTTATAAAATTGCTAATTAAAAAAAAAAATTCAACCCTCTAACAACTTGTCATCTTCTTTATTTAACGAACTCAAAGCCAAAATTCACCATTTTTTGCATAATTATATATCATTAAATTACAAAACACAAAAATTGTTTATTCGGATATATCTACAAAATCAATAATAATCAAATTCAACAACCCGTTTTGTGTCTGTCCACCATCAAGCAGAGATGGCCAAAAACTATTTCAAAGCATACTGCTAAATGCCAACAATTTTTCCAATCACGAAGCAAAAATAAACTATTTAAGATCTTAATAATGTTGGATTTCTTGGCTTTGGAAAGCAATTTTTAGTCAACTTTGAGGGTGATAATTTATAGAAAAGGTTGCAATTTGAATTACGTAAAATGTATTATTGTATTCTATGCAATAAGATCTTTCCAATGGTATATCATATACTTAAAACGGATTAGAAGCTCATGAGAAATTGAAGCTCAAAAGTGAGCTTGGAATAAAAAATTGTAAAGCAAATAAATGAAATACCACATTGCTAGTTTATGAGATGGTGAAGCGGTTTATAAAGAATTGCTTTTCTATATAGTAGTAAGAATTATAAGCCTAGAGTCTCTCTCTTATACGTAGTGGCACAAAGGGTGCGAATCCTAGGCCGAACCTTCAAAAGGCCAATGCGCACCCACACTGTAAAGGATAGACCTAAAGAATAACAACTTCTATCTCACATTGTATATATCTATACCAGCTCATTATTTATTTGTATTTTAGCTCAGTCCTTATCTTTGATTGTGTTGTAACAACTTTGGTTATCTCCTATATTTCTATAACTCTTTGTATAAATATTGTCACTTGAAATCAATAATATGTATCGGAGTTCAATTCTGTATATGCTGTCAAAGCAAAAAACACTCCAACGAGTTTCTCTTCTTCGATCCTTATTTTTTTGTCCAACCATGGCAAGTTCTGCAACTTCTATTGTGCAATTAAATGCATCAACTCATTTTCCCGTCAAGTTTACTTCTACCAATTTTTCAGTATGGAGGAAATAAATCAAATCAACTCTTATTGGCCTTAACTTGCTGGAGTATATAGATGGAACTATATCCATACCATCATAGTTTCTTGACAGCGAAAAGAAGAAAATTAATCCAGATTATACTACCTGGTATCGCCAAGATCAAATTCTGCTGAGTGCAATCCTTGGCAGTTGTTCTGATGGCATTCAACCAATTATTTCTTCTGTTGAGACTTCGAAAGAAGTGTGGGAGCGTCTTACTCATGGTTATGCAAACTCCTCAAGATCTAGAATCATTTCACTCAAGGCCAAGCTAGCTAAGAATCCGAAGAGTACCAGATGAGTTGCTGAATTTCTATATAAAATGCGATCTATTGCTGATGAACTAGCTCTGACTCAAAACCCGATCAGTGAATAAGATCTCATTGTTCATATCATTACTCAGTTAGGAGATGAATTCAATACTATTGTTGCTACCATCAAAGTTCATGAATCACCAATTTCTTACTCAAAGTTGTTTGATAAGTGAGCTGATTTTTAGAGACTCTTGAAGGAAAATAACTCAAACTCCCTTCCTGTACTTGCCACGGCAAATGTTGCTCAAAAGCAAACCTTCAAGAGTCTTTTTAGTCCAATGAGTTTCTCTTCTTTGATCCTTATTTTTAGTCCAACCATGGCAAGTTCTGCAACTTCTATTGTGCAATTAAATGCATCAACTCATTTTCCCGTCAAGCTTACTTCTACCAATTTTCTTATATGGAGGAAACAAATCAAATCAACTCTTATTGGCCTTAACTTGCTGGAGTATATTGATGGAACTCTATCCATACCATCACAGTTTTTTGACAATGAAAAGACGACAGTTAATCCAGATTATACTATCTGGTATCGCCAAGATCAAATTCTACTGAGTGCAATCCTTGGCCATTGTTCTGATGGCATTCAACCAATTATCTCTTTTGCTGAGACTTCGAAAGAAGCATGGAAGCTTCTTACTCATGGTTATGCAAATTCCTTAAGATCCAGTATCGTTTCACTCAAGGCCAAGCTAGCTAAGAATCCAATGGGTACCAGATCAGTTGCTAAATTTTTATATGAAATGCAATCTATTACTGATGAACTAGCTCTGACTCAAAACCTGATCAGTGAAAAAGATCTCATTGTTCATATCATTACTCAGTTAGGAGATGAATTCAATACTATTGTTGCTGCCATCAAAGTTTTTGAATCACCAATTTCTTACTTAGAGTTGTTTGATAAGTTAACTGATTTTGAGAGACTCTTGAAGGAAAATAACTCAAACTGCCTTCCTGTACTTGCCACGGCAAATGTTGCTCAAGAGCAAACCTTCAAGGCCCAACCATCTTACAAATCTTCTTAAGGAAATTCAACCTCTGACCTAGGATATAATTCAAATTCTCACAGATTCTATGGTGGCTTTAGTGGCAATAATTTTCGTTCATGGACAAATCAAAATAGCAATAAATCATATCGTGCTGATCTGTTTTGTCATTTCTGTGAGATATCAGGTCATGATACACATGATTGTAGGAAGCTGGCTAAATTTTTAAAGGATATCCACATTTCTGTTGTTAGTTCTTCGAATACAATTACAAATCCTAGTCCTATTGCAAATGTTACCACATTCATGAGTGCAAATGCTATGCATCAACTATGGTTATTTGATAGTGGAGCTTCACATCATGCAACATCCAATTTGTCTAACTTGCAAACCTACTCTGACTATGGGGGTCCGGATGAGATATTTTTGGGTGATGATAAATGTCTCTCTATTTCTCATATTGGTCACATAAACATTCATACACCACACCGAGCACTTTCTTTGTCTAATGTCCCGTGTGTTCCTAGTTTACACAATAATTTAATTTCTATTGCAAAATTTGTGCAAGTCTAACTCAGTTTCTGTTGAAATTTTCTCATCTCATTTTCTTATGAAGGAACTTAGCACGAAGGCATCTCTATTACGGGGGGAGAACATCAATGATGTTTATTGCGCAACCTTTCCTTGTCATCCTTAGATAAATGTCACCACCAATTCATCTTTATCTGATTGGCATCACAAACTTGGTCATCACTCTAATAAAGTTCTTAGTACTGTTCGTAGGCATAATGGCTTAATTTCTTCTTGCTCATCAATTCCTAATTTTCATTGTACTTCTCGTTCAGTCAATAAATTACCTTTTTTCAATAATTCTCTTATTAGCACTAAACCTCTAGAACTTGTTTATACTGATGTTTAGGGGCCAACTAAAAAATCTATTGATGGCTATGAGTACTATATCATTTTTTTTTATCACTTCATTAAATATGTTTGGTTATACCCTATAAGAAAAAATCGGATACTTATCCTTTATTTTCTCAATTTAAAAGACTAGTGGAAAATTTTTTTCATAAACAAATTATTTCCATTTTTTCAGATAATGGCGATGAGTATCAAAAATTGATTCCTCTTTTTACTTCATTTAGGATTTCTCATTTCACTACACCACCATATACCCCTAAGCATAATGGTATTGCCGAACGTCGTCATCGTCATATTGTTGAAATTGGCCTTTCGCTGCTTTATTTTGCATCTCTTCCTTCTGATTATTGGTCTTATGCATTTCAAATTGTGATTTATTTAATTAATAGTCTTCCTTCCTCTGTCTTAAATTTTAAGTCTTTATTTGACAAGGTTTTTCAAAGGTCTCCCAACTACAAGCATCTTAAAACTTTTGGATGCTTGTGTTATCCTTGGTTATGTCCATATACCACATCTAAACTTCAATTCAGGTCTTTTCCTTGCATTTTTCTTGGTTACTCTACATCTCAGTCTGCATATAAGTGTCTTGATTCTTCAACTAATCATTTGTATCTCTCTCGTCATGTCAAGTTTGTTGAGGATATATTTCCTGGTGTTTGCAATAAATCTTATGAGTTCACTAACCATGTTGGAGATGTTAACCATGCAAGTACTACACAAGCAATTGTTCAACCCCATCTTTTATCTCCACCACACCTTCATCTTGAAAACTCTCCTCCTACTCTACCTCACCAATCTTCATTTATGGTTGACCCATCTCTTCTTACTCAGCTTATGGACTCTCTTACTCCACCGACTCCCTTTTCCCCTACCACTCAATCTCCACAGCCACTTCTCTCTTCTTCTCCAACTCTATCACCTTCACCACTAACTCTATCATATCCTACTCGTGCTCAAAAATTAAATCTTAAATATTACAATGATCATTACATTAACCTTGCCACTAAACATCCTTTGCCCACAACCATTGAACCTTCCACTGTCACTCAAGCTCTTAAAGATCCCCTTTGGCGAAAGACTATGGATGATGAATTTAATGCTTTGTTATAGAATGGTACCTGGGAGTTAGTTTCTAAATCTTCTCATGTTCTAATTAGATGCAAATGGGTATTTCGTATTAAATGAAAACCCGATGGCTCTATTGACAAATACAAAGCTCGTTTTATGGCGAAAGGATTTTTACAAGAACAGGGACGGGATTACTTTGAAACTTTCAGTCCTATCACAAAGCCTATTACCATTCGAGTGATTTTATGTCTTGCAATATCACAAAATTGGCCTTTGTGTCAGTTAGATGTGAATAATTCATTTTTGCATGGAATCCTTCATGAAGATATATATATATATATATATATATATATATATATATATATATATATATATATATGTTGCAACCTCCTGGTTATGCTCACTTTTAGTTATCGCATCACGTTTGCAAACTCGAAAAGCATTATATGGCCTAAAACAAGCACCACGTGTCACGAGCGAAATTTCGGGTTAGTAGGATTTACTGTGTATACCGGGATACGCGTTAAATAATTAATTGTATAAATTGTAAATTAATAAATAAAATATGTAAATTTAATTTAAATTAGGACTAAATTGAAGGAAATAAAGACAAGAAGGACTAAATAGGAAAATAAAGGAGCAAACAGAAGAGAGGCAGACAAAGAAATGACCAAAATGTAATTTTCAAGGGTATGAACGAAAAAGGACGAAAACCGTAGGGACCAACATGATATTTTCTTGCTCAAATCACCACAACATCACGAATTCGTCAGGATTTGGTCAAAATTTCAACTAAGGATTAAAGGGAATTGAATGCTGAGCAATTTCGTACCAAAATCATCAGAAACCGTGCTAAGAAATAATCAAAAAATAGAACCTTCAAAACTCAAATTGGGATCTTCAAAAAACGAGCGTAGAGCTCAAAACTAATAGCATCAATCGATTCCTAAGAGTGAGTAGAGTAGTTTAGAGGTATCATTTGCTCCGACACGTTACCGGAGGAGGGAGTTCCGGCCGAAACAAGTAAAAACCTTTCGAAGCATTTTCCGGCCAATTTACACAGCGGTCGACGGAGATAAGGCCATCTTTGGAACGACCGTGAAGAAAGGAAGCGATTGGGTGCTTGCTCGTCGCTGGAAAACACCGGAATCGCCGGCCGCCATTGAAGCTCGCCGCTGCAAATCGAGCTTCGTGAGGGAGACGA
>CATIWJ010134137.1:0-11038 GCA_949640765.1 Croton laevigatus | reverse complement strand
GCAAAAATAAGATTTGATACTTTAACTATAAAAATACCGGTAAATTATTTTATTGCATGCTTATAAATTTTCCTATTGATTTATTATGAATTTTAAAAATAAATGCTATTGCGATGAGATTTATGAAAATTTATGAAAAATATTGTTTGTGATTTAAATTGTGATTTTGACAAAATATTGATTATGAATTAAATTGTAATTTTGAGAAAAATACTATTTCTGAATTAAATTGTGATTTTGAGAAAAATATTATTATGTGATGAAATTGTGATTTGTAATGAATTGGGAATGTGCTTTGGAAATAGTTATTTTGCTCTACTTAGAATAGTTGAACTAGTAAGATAAGGGTATAATGCATCATATACTGAGTAGTACTGCGAACCACCAAGTTTAAATTTTTGGGTAAAAATAGAGTTGAATAACTTTGGATACGTCCGCTAAATAAATTGACTTTGGTCAAAATAGGATACTCCGGCTACTGCCTAGAGTCATCCGAGATTACAAAAATAAATGCAGTAGCTTTATCCCAGTGTTCACCTAAATCTTAGTAGAGCCACTCGAAAAATGAAATTGAATTAAATTAAATATGTATTGTTTATGATTTATTTTGAATGATTTTAATATTTATTATTTCTATTTCATTAAATGATTATTTTTTTTTCCTTAAATTTTTATGTGCATATAAATATTATTATTACTGCTATTTTCATAGTTAAAGTATCCACTGAGCGAAATTGTTCAGCGAGTTATTATTTGTAACTCGTAGGTATTGAAGAAGAGTCGATGTTGCAAAATTAGTTTTCCCGCCAGTTGCCAGCCAGTACCAGAATTTTTATCCGTTGGGGTAAAAATCTTTTATCTTATTAGAAATCGGCATATACTAATTAAAGAACTTTTGAACTAAGTGTGTTATTTTAGTATGGTTTGTAATTGTGTGTTTTGGACATAGCGTTTATTTTTAATTTGGATTATTGAACCGAAACAAATTTTTAATCTTAGCATAAAATAAACGAATCCCTTTTAAAATAATAAATTTAATTAATACTGACAATACACAAATAAGAAACAGTTGTAGCACTCCTATAAACTTACCGCAGTAAATCTATAAGGGGCGTTACAGTAACTCCCCTTCTAAACCCACGAATGATTCTAGAAGAAGTGTTACTATTTCTTGGTTTACAAGTTGGTTACCTACTTACACCTGCTTACTTAATCATTTACAGCTATATCATAACAACTCAGATTATGCATGCTACTACCATTAAAATAGGTTAACATATCATATGGTGCATAACCATCACAATTACAAATAATTTAATTCCCAAAAGAATATAATTACATAACCACAAGCATTTCTAACTAGTTTATGTACATGCCGGACTACAATATCCAAAATAACCAAAATCTATACCCAAAAGAATAGGTCTGCTGTGCTGATCAACCGGCTGCGACAAAAGACTATCTACCCAGCTGCTTTCTTTAACCTACGAGTTTAAACAGGTAAACTCGCTGAGCAAAGTTATTGCTCAGTGGATGCTTTAACCGAGGTAGTAATTAAACATTTATATAAGCTCATTCGAAAACGTTTGAATAAACACAATAAACATTTGTAAGGTAAATCAATAAAATACAATTTGACTTTATCCAAACATTCATTCAAGTTAAATCTTTGCTCTAGTGGCACTCGAAAGAACTCGACGATAAGAATTGAGGCGCTATGCATATTCTGTATAGCCATTTATAGACTAATACGCCAATACCATAGGTTATACATATTCTTAATCTTTTCCATAGCCATCACGCATTTCGTATAGCCATTTATAGACTATAACGCTAATACGGTGCTCATATATCATATTCGTATTAATATCATATCATTTCCGTGGTTTAACCCTATGATGCATTGTATTCTTATCACTAGCGTTCTAAAGCGAGCCACATGAGCATTTAAATCAAGTAATCATTCATATTGTCAATATCGTAACATGCTTATCATATGCTTCACATTCTTATTAATTTCTCATAATAATCTTTTTCATATTCATTTCTCATGATCATAAATAAATGCTAAGTTTCAAGAACAAATCTCATTCCGTTTAAAACTCATAAAGTTTCATTTGAAAATCTGTCTGAAAGGCTGTGATCGTCGCGTGTGCTACCTTGGTCGCGAGAGCGCGAGGCCTTCCTTTCTTGATACCTTTGTGAACGAGACGGTCACAGAATGTGTGACAATCACAGTCACACTGAAAACAATGGGCAGTCACGAGCGCGACAACTACAAGGTCATAACGGTCGCGTGCGCGATAAATGCCCCAATTATCCCCTGACTCTGCGCAAAGTAGTCGCGAGCGCGATAACCACACCGAGGAGTGATGGTCGTGAGCGTGACACCTGTGCAGCTAGATGAGTTTTCTTGCATCATTTCAAATACATTTTCAACAAATCTCAATTCAACATCTCAAGGCCATAGCATCATAAACTGACATTTTTAAAGGATTTATAACAATAATAAACTTCAAAAGTCTTATAATAGAAATCAAATCCAAAATCAAACAAGGATTCAAACTTTCAAGAAAAACTCAAATAAATTGTAAAGGAAAAAGGTTAAAGCATCAAACCTCTTTTATTGAGCCTCCTCTAGCTCAAGACACTTCCTTCCCCTTATCCTTAGCCTTATTCTCCAAGTCTAATAATAAAATACACATATTCTTAGCTTATATTCAAGAAATCATGTGAAAACCTTAGTTTCTATTTAGGGTTCCTAATAGACTTTCAACTTAACTAAATCTAACTAAATTTACACTCTTCTTACTCATTTCTAGCATAACACGAAGTATTATACCTAAACTATAAACCCTAACCATATTACTCTTACCTCTTAGGTCTTCAAATCTTCCTTGAAGCTTTTAGCTACAACAACTTGAGGAAATCTTCACCAAGTCTTGAGGAAACCAAGAATGTTGAAATAGTTTATGATGTAAATGTTAAGAGCAAGAGGAAGAAAAGTTGAAGAGAGTAGGGAGAGAGAGAATGGGAGGCAAGGATGGGGAAAGGAGGGAAAGATGAAGAAAGATGAAGAAGGTTCTAGCCCTTGGGTTAGATATTTTTTGGTTTATAGGGTTTAAGTTTTAATTTGGGTTGGAGCTTGGAGTTGGACTTGGCCCAAACCATATCTTCCTTCTTTCCTTCTATTCCATCCTTCCTACTAACATTAATAAGATTCAAATTTCTACATTCTTAGCCCATAGCACAAATTCTAGTTTGACAACAAGAATATTACCTTAAGGTCACTCAATGCTAGCACGACTCCCAAGGTTGATTTTGAAGTTCCTATGCCTTGAAACCCGGAACTCCTACAATAGACATCGTTAGCTACTAACAACTCAAGAAATACTAACTAAGGAGAGAATAGGTTGTTACATCCATCTGATGTAGTTCCTAGTTCTTTGCAGCAGCCACAGCAAGAAAAGTACGTATAGTAGTCATTTTTGCGGTGGGAGCAAATGTTTCATGATAGTCTATACCTTCTTTTTTATTATTACCGAGAATTACCAGTCGAGCCTTGCATCGTTCAATGCTTTCATCTGAGTTATATTTTATTTTGTACACCCACTTACTGCCAATAGCCTTTTTCTCGAGAGGTAAGTCTTCCACCGTCCAAGTTTCATTCTCTTCTAAAGCTTGAATTTCTTTTCTCGTAGCTTCACGCCATCGTTCATCTTTCATTGCCTCATTATAAGAAACTGGTTCTAAGCCTATAGTAATGCTTGCCAAGAAGGACCGATGTTGTGAAGAAAAATGATCATAGCTAACAAAATTGGCTATAAGATAAGACATACCTGAGGAATGTGATTGGAGCAGTGAACTCTGCAATGGACTGAATTGCACATTGTTTGTTACATAGTCCTTCAAATGAGTGGATGACTGTGTAGTTCTATGGCCGCGACCAAGTTGATCTCCCACTGGTACTTCCTCTCATGAATTTTCTTCCTTATTAATTGCTGCACTTATTTCTACAATTTCCTCTGTGGGAAGACACTCTGTAGGAGATTTCTCTAATATCGGCCCATCTTCCTCAATAATTTCCCAATCCTTATGCTTATGATCTCAATTTGCATTTTTAGTGGAATTTTCACCTGCAAATATTGTTGCAGCATATGGAAAATTTGTTTCTACAAACATCACATCTCTTGAAATAAGATACTCAAAAGTTTCCAAATCATACACTTTCCATCCTTTTTTGTCATAAGGGTATCCCACAAAAACATACCGACGGCTTTAACTAGCAAATTTGTCCTTATCTCTATTTTCTTTATGCACATAACACAGACACCCAAAAGTCATAAGATGATTATAGGGAGGAAGTTGTCCAAAAAGAATTTCATAAGGAGTTTTTCCCTTCAAAACTGCAGATGGTGTCCTATTGATTAAGTATCCTATAGTAAGAATGCATTCACCCCAAAAATCAATTGGTAAATGTGCCTGAAACATCAAAGCTCTTGCCACATTAAGGATGTGACGATGCTTTCTCTCAACTTGTCCATTTTGTTGGGGAGTTCCTACGCAAGAAGTTTGGTGCAATATGCCATTTTCATCAAAATATTTTCGTAGACACACAAATTCAGTGCCATTATCATTCCTAATAGTCTTCACATTATTCTCAAATTGTCGTTTAATCATAGCAATAAAATTCTTAAGAACA
Organism: Croton laevigatus; assembly: GCA_949640765.1. NCBI lineage: Eukaryota > Viridiplantae > Streptophyta > Magnoliopsida > Malpighiales > Euphorbiaceae > Croton > Croton laevigatus. The sequence goes on along the minus strand of CATIWJ010134137.1, from coordinate 6,336 downwards.
CAAGCAACTTCACATTTTCCTTTCAACAAATAAATCCACACAGTACTAGAATAATCATCAACAATAGTAAAAAAATAAGCAGCTCCACAAGAAGCCAAAGCTTTATAAGCCCCTATAAATCATGCTTTAGGAAATAGGGAAAAAAGTCCATTCCAAGGAAGAAGATGCTCAGGATGCGTTAAATCAAAACAATTCTTAGCTTTATTGTCGCTAGAATAAAACATCTCTCTAGTCTGTTTTGCTCTAAAACAAACATCACAACTGAAATTATGTGTACTAAATTTATTTGCTGCAAAAATCAACTCGAGCACCTTATTCGATGGATGACCCATTCTCATATGCCAAAGATTGAAGTCTAAACTCCTAAAAGCTTTACAAGCATTTGTCGAAGCCACCGCCTTAAAAAATACAGCCCCTCATATTGTTCACCCGCTCCAATGAGCTTCATTGTATTTCATTCCTGTATAGCACAAATTTTATTAGTTATTAGCATCATTAGATTTGAGTCATTAAGAAGTTGTGAAACATATATCAAGTTAGATTTTAATTTAGGCACCAAAAGAACACGTTACAATTTCAATCCTCCTCCAAGATGAACCATTCTTTCTTTGAGTGCCACAATTACTTTACCATTGGGCATTTTGACTAAACATGGAATAATGTTAGACACCTCTCTCACGTAGGCCCTTGTCCCAGTCATATGATGGGAAGCCCCTGAATCTATTACCCAAGACAGAATTTATGGCTTACCAATTAATCTTTCATTAGATACAGTCTTTTACGAACTCAAAAGTCCCAGCAAAGTACTCCATTATTCATCATTCAACCCATTAAGCCCCTTTTTGTCAGTTTCTGTTGCAAATGATTGAGTGACATTTGCTCGTGGTACACCACCCTTCCCACGACCTCTACTACCATTGCATTTACGCCCACTTCCTCATCCTGAAGTACTGGAGTGAGGCCTATTTCCCCACCAATCTGAAAGCAGTTGCTTGAATCGTGTCCCTCATGATTGCAATGTGAGCATACTGTAGTTTTATCCCTCCTAATTTCGTCCACCAGCCTGAACTACAAAGCTCATGGGGTTGCCTTTTTCTTCCATTGTTTGTGACATTGTCCTTACTCATTCTTGTTGAACCACCATTGCATATACCCTATTCAGATTGGGTAATGGTTCAGTGTTCAAAATATTAGCATGCACAGTACTGTAGCTGCATGATGAACTCTTTCTTCCTCCCTTTTCTTTTCTAGTTCGGTTGTGAGATTGCACTTGCATCCACCACAGCTGCATAATGGCATTTTGTTGTAATTATTCAGTTCATCCCATATGGTTTTAAGTTGTCCATAGTAATTAACTATGGTTTGCCCCTCCAGCTTGCAGTTTGTCAAGTCCGATCTCAATTGTTGGACTCTTGGTCCATTCCCAATTGAGAAGCGCTGCCTTATTCCTCCCACAAATCTCCAACGTTGTCCACAAGAGAAATGGTTGAACGTAAAGATGGTTCAATGGTGTTAAATACCCATAAAACCAACATGGAATTAACTGTCCACCAATCTTCAATTTCCAGCAAATCGTCTGCCGGTTGTTCCATGGTTCCATCAATGAAACCGTACTTCTTTTTGGCCCTCAATGCAGTCCGCACTGCCCGTGCCCACTCTTCATAATTTTCTCCCTTCAACTGCACCTGGGTAATTATATTGGCTGGATTGTCGTTTATAAAATTTATAAACTATCATTTAGACAAAAACTAGCTATTGCAACCATGCATTGCTGCAGGGCAGCAAATCATATTTATGATTAAAAAAATACACATGAACTATAATTTATAAAAGTGTAGAGAAAAAATTAAAGTTTGCTAAATTAGTATCGAAAACATTTATAATCAGGTCCATTTGTGATATTTTTAAGAGGGAAAAATATGCTTACACAGTTGTGTCATTTTGATAATTTGAAGTCCTAAAACTACAAAACTAAAGAGAACTTCAATTGGTCATGGTTTGGCCGGTTCTTGTATAGTTCAAGAGATGAACTTTATTCTTGTCTCATTATGTAGAATTGTACATTTTCTCTGACAAACATGTAAGTTCTATTTCACAATTAATGATGTATCAATGAAAAAGAAAAAAAGCTTATGGTTGGGATCCAGCAGAGTTGATAAATAATATGCCCTTATATTTAAACGGACAGAGTTCGAGTCCCCTCTTCACATCTGAGTGCGTGAGTTATATCTATTTTAAAAAAAGGAAAAAAAAAGCATTTAGAGGAGAGCATAATCCAAGAAAACTTTAAAAAAAAAAAAAGCATATAAGCGTTATATGTAATGAAGAATTTGTCATTAAAAGTTTGTTAGAACTCCACTAAATGCCTTATACCCCACTTTACTCCATAGTTCACACAACTCTAATATAGTAAATGCAACGAACGGTTGGTTAAAACCTATAATTGTATTAAATAGACAAAAAATTGATGTTAGGTCCTGTCAATAAAATTACGAGAATAAGTAAAGCATCGGAATAATAAAATATGACACACACAGAATTTACGTGGTTTACCCTTAACTGTTTAGGATTACGTCTACGTGACAAACTCCGAATAATTCTTCCACTATTAAAAATAGTAGGCTTACAAAGATATTAATACAAAAATAATGGCACTCAAAGTGTTTTATAAAAACACATCAAAAATATTTCTTCACTATTCCAATTTTAGGAACCTTTTCCTAAAACTCTCTCAAAATCTCTCTTTCACAAATATATTTTTGATCCGTGAGTTATATCCTTCAAATGAGCTTCATACCTATTTATAGTTGCAATTCGCCACGTTCAATGTGCGTAATTGCAACTTGCCAGCTCAAATCCACTAAAATCAAATTGCACAAAAATCTTTTCCACCGAAAAATTTTGTCTGCCTTCCTTTCTATTTTTCTTTCAATCTCTTTGTGCGGGTCCTATCTTTTGACTTTTTTCTTTCCTTTTTTTTCTCTTTTCATTTTCAACTATGTGGATCCCATTAAAGTTGGCATACCACAACAAATGAAAACAAAGTTGAAGAGAATGCAAAGTATAATTACAATGAAAGATAAAAGAAATAATAACGATTTTCGACTTTGCTAACCTTTACTAAATGATAAGACATTGTAAAACAAATAATTGACCCAAGTCTCCTAATAACTAATATGAGGAAGAAAAGGGTCAAGCTTGATGAAGAAAGAAAAGTGAGAAAAAAAATGGTGCAAACGACTTTTGAAGAAGATAATTATCTTCATTTCACAAACTACACTGAAAAATAACAATATATAGTACTATTTTCTTGTAAATTACAGAAAGAAGTCACAATGAACTGTTATTTGTGATTATAGGAAGAGAAAGTGGGCACTAAAAAATAAAATATTCATCAAATATCGAGTCCCTCTCTATTAGAGGAGGTAACAGAATAATTGTCTTCGGTAAGAATCTCATTTCTTTCCAAGAGATCAACATGCCTAAGATGTTTGTTTGTCTAAAGAATCTTTATCTATTGCCCGTGGTAAAAATTTCTCTGTCTTCAGATATGATTGGAGCCATTTACATATCCATCAATTCCCATGAAATCACTACATATATAACCACTAAAGTAATCTCTCTATTCAAATAAAATTAACAGGAAACAATTCTAACTCACGAACCAGAATTGGTGTAACAGTTTTTTTTATTCATAATTCAATCATTTGATAAAAATGACGCCGTTTAATTACATAGAGGGATGTGAACAGTACTCTACCCTTCCCTCTTTTAGAGTTTTATATATTAGAATTTATTTTAACTTAATTCATATACTATTTATATAATTAAATTTGAATTCAAAGGAAAATTGGAGTAGTGGTGTGCATAGTTGTTAAAATCTTAAAATTCACGATTTAAATTTTACGATTTGATATAAATTTAACCTCCAACCATAAAATCTATATGGTGAATAGTTTTTACATTGAATTTATACGATTCGTTTGAATCGAAAGCGAACTTATACGATTCGTCCAATTCATCATCAATTCTAAAAATCAAAACATGTAGATAAAAAAGAAAAACACTTCAAGAATTTATATATTTCTTTTCTAATTTATCAAATTTATGTATTTCTTTTTCCAAGTTATTTTTTTTAAATTAAAGGGTTTACTTAAAAATTTCACTATAATTTTTTAGTTTTTTTATTTATTTTAAAGAATTTTACGTAAGTGTATTTACAAGTTTTTAATAATTATTTTAGTATAAAATCTCAAAATATTTTTTTCTTTATTTCCAGACATATTTATATCTCAACATATATTTTGAACGTGATTTTGCGGTATAATTTAATTCCCAATTATCGATTCAAGAATTCAATGTTTCGATATTCAATTCAATTCTCAAATTAAAAGCTATTGTGGTGTCACATAAATTGAAGATTCTCTCTCTCCCTCCATAATCCAACCAGCAATGGATAGTCAAAAGTTACTACTCGCTTCGCTTTATTACCCTTTTTTACTATTCATACGGATCAAAATGGGACGGATCAATGCGGGTAGTAAAAAATATTCGCTTTATGTTGTGTAAAGTGTAAACAACCCGCAATGGATAGTCAAAAGTTACTTCTCGCTTCGCTTTATTACCTTTTTTTACTATTCATACGAATCAAAATGGGACGGATCAATGCGAATAGTGAAAAAATATTCGCTCTATTATCGTTCCCAATTGTGTAAAGTGTAAAGAAAACTATAACCATAGTATATGGGAGTGATAAATGATTTTTACCTAATTAGAATCTAAAATGATTTCAAATGATTAGCGTAGTTTATGTGATAAATCTTTGGCACTTAAAAGCAAAAATCCTGTTCCCGTGACTTGTCCTTTTCATATGGTGAGATGCTCTCAATAATAATTTAACAATTTTATGTCACCATCTAGTTTATTAAGTTTGTTGAAATCCGAAGCAAAGATTTTTATGGCTTACCTAATTGGATAGAGTACGGAACCTTCACCATAAAGATTTTCTATGCATTAATTTCAATACATTAATGTTTTTGACCCCATTTGAAAATAAGAAAACATTTATGTTTTTGCCTCTGTAGTTTATAATATTATACTTTTTCCCCTTATTCTAAAAATTAGAGTAATATAACCCTATGTATTGATTCTGTTTCCAGTACTCCCTCCCTAAAATTTTTAATAGTTTTCCGTTAATTAATCTGTTCCACGCAATTTTTTTTTTCCTATAAGGGTGATGATCAGCAGTGCGAGGGGCAGGTCCACTTTTTATTTTTTTAATTTATTTATTTTAAAATTAAATTATATATTGTGTATAAACAGTTCTGAAATTAATTTTAGTGGCTCGTATTTTAAAAATTTAACTTTGTGTTATAAATATCATTTAAAATAATTAGAATGTTGAATTTGGTATTTTATATGATATTTATAATATAAAGTCAAATCTATAAACTATGATCCACTTAAATTATCTCAATTCTGTGTATAGATAATATATAATTTAATTTTAAAATAAAAGGTTAAAAAAGGGGGAAAGAAAAGGAAAGTGGACCCGGTTAAATAATTTTTTTTTTCCCTTTAGTTACCCCGAAGCTTTGAACCCATTACCTTTTAGTTTTTTGTAACTTACCTCACTATCAGTCCAACCCCTTAGGTTCCGTTAAACAATAAGAAGCTTAAACAATGAATTTAGATACTTTATAAATTGCCAGAGTCAATATACAAAATTTAAACAATAAGAAGCTTTATCTGCAAAAAAGCATATTATTAGTTTACAAACAATCTTTGATTTGGTATTTTCAGACATATCATAATTATTTTATTAAACAGAGTCAAATCTGTAAATCATGACTCTTAAAATTATTCTCAAAACTAAATACAAATAATTTATGATTTTATTTTCTAAAAAAATATTTTAAAAAAAATATAAAATAGTTCGTCCACAACACTCACCCTTCAAAAAATTGAGACTCTACTATTTAATAGTCTTAATCTCAGTTTTTTTTTAACTATGAAAATATAAGTGCTACCAGATCCATTATTTATGAAGTTTTATATGTGCCAACAAATTATTGGACCTCAATTATTTTTTGGGTGACACATTTTTATATGATGGATTTAAAAGTTTATTAGAGTCTCAATTACTTACTTATGTAGGTCTCATAATTTAAGATTCTCAAAGAACACTATTGTGACTATTCTAAACCATATTTGGTGAATATAACAAAATATAAAAGAACATGGAGTTTCTTCTAAGAAATAAAAGAGAATATCAATAATCATCCACCGGTTGGTAGCTCCAAAGTTGAATAAGAAATAAGGTTTAGTTGGACAATG